>JBAMCD010000174.1:6112500-6129326 GCA_037075365.1 Drosophila emarginata
TTTTTTTTCAAATTTAAAATTTTTTTTTTTTGAATTTAAAAATTTTTGAAATTTTTTACAAAAATTTTGCAATTTTTTTTTGATCGCACCTCAACTTTGCAAATCTCTAATTAAGTCAAATCAAAGCCGATTTTTATAAACTATATCTTTTTTTGTTTCTTAAAATAGCAATTTTTAGCTGGCATTAAAATCGTGCCTTTAAATTGGCATTAAAACCTTAAAAAATTGAAAAATCGAGTTTCGACCCGATTTTTGAAAATTATGAAAGGGGTAGCATCGTCAAAAAATTAAAAAATCGGATAGAATTTTTTTCTCTCGAATTTCGAATGTTTTAATGCAGTTTTTCCCTACGCTAAGTTGCGATTACAACGGCGTAATTGCTTTTGAATTCGGCAAAAAGATGACCAAATTATTGCCATTTGAAAATTAAAATTTCAAAAAAAATTTAGAAAAAAAAAATAAAAAAATTAAAATTTCAAAAAAAATTTAGAACAAAAAAATAAAAAAATTAAAATTTCTTTTTTTGATTTTTAAATTTTTTTTTTCAAATTTAAATTTCTTTCTTTTCAAATTTAAAATTTTATTTTTTTTGAATTTAAAAATTTTCCAAATTTTTTTACAAAAATTTTGCAATTTTTTTTTGATCGCACTTCAACTTTGCAAATCTCTAATTAAGTCAAATCAAAGCCGATTTTTATAAACTATATCTTTTTTTGTTTCTTATAATAGCAATTTTTAACTGGCATTAAAATCGTGACTTTAAATTGGCATTAAAACCTTAAAAAATTGAAAAATCGAGTTTCGACCCGATTTTTGAAAATTATGAAAGGGGTAGCATCGTCAAAAAATTAAAAAATCGGATAGAATTTTTTTCTCTCGAATTTCGAATGTTTTAATGCAGTTTTTCCCTACGCTAAGTTGCGATTACAACGGCGTAATTGCTTTTGAATTCGGCAAAAAGATGAATAAATTATTGCCATTTGAAAATTAAAATTTCAAAAAAAATTTAGAAAAAAAAAATAAAAAAATTAAAATTTCAAAAAAAATTTAGAAAAAAAAATAAAAAAATTAAAATTTCTTTTTTTGATTTTAAAATTTTTTTTTTCAAATTTAAATTTTTTTTTTCAAATTTAAAATTTTTTTTTTTTTAAATTTAAAAATTTTGAAATTTTGTACAAAAATTTTGCAATTTTTTTTTGAACGCACCTCAACTTTGCAAATCTCTAATTAAGTCAAATCAAAGCCGATTTTTATAAACTATATCTTTTTTTGTTTCTTAAAATAGCAATTTTTAGCTGGCATTAAAATCGTGCCTTTAAATTGGCATTAAAACCTTAAAAAATTGAAAAATCGAGTTTCGACCCGATTTTTGAAAATTATGAAAGGGGTAGCATCGTCAAAAAATTAAAAAATCGGATAGAATTTTTTTCTCTCGAATTTCGAATGTTTTAATGCAGTTTTTCCCTACGCTAAGTTGCGATTACAACGGCGTAATTGCTTTTGAATTCGGCAAAAAGATGACCAAATTATTGCCATTTGAAAATTAAAATTTCAAAAAAAATTTAGAAAAAAAAAATAAAAAAATTAAAATTTCAAAAAAAATTTAGAACAAAAAAATAAAAAAATTAAAATTTCTTTTTTTGATTTTTAAATTTTTTTTTTTCAAATTTAAATTTCTTTCTTTTCAAATTTAAAATTTTATTTTTTTTGAATTTAAAAATTTTCCAAATTTTTTTACAAAAATTTTGCAATTTTTTTTTGATCGCACTTCAACTTTGCAAATCTCTAATTAAGTCAAATCAAAGCCGATTTTTATAAACTATATCTTTTTTTGTTTCTTATAATAGCAATTTTTAACTGGCATTAAAATCGTGACTTTAAATTGGCATTAAAACCTTAAAAAATTGAAAAATCGAGTTTCGACCCGATTTTTGAAAATTATGAAAGGGGTAGCATCGTCAAAAAATTAAAAAATCGGATAGAATTTTTTTCTCTCGAATTTCGAATGTTTTAATGCAGTTTTTCCCTACGCTAAGTTGCGATTACAACGGCGTAATTGCTTTTGAATTCGGCAAAAAGATGACCAAATTATTGCCATTTGAAAATTAAAATTTCAAAAAAAATTTAGAAAAAAAAAATAAAAAAATTAAAATTTCAAAAAAAATTTAGAACAAAAAAATAAAAAAATTAAAATTTCTTTTTTTGATTTTAAAATTTTTTTTTTTCAAATTTAAATTTCTTTCTTTTCAAATTTAAAATTTTTTTTTTTTTGAATTTAAAAATTTTTGAAATTTTGTACAAAAATTTTGCAATTTTTTTTTGATCGCACCTCAACTTTGCAAATCTCTAATTAAGTCAAATCAAAGCCGATTTTTATAAACTATATCTTTTTTTGTTTCTTATAATAGCAATTTTTAACTGGCATTAAAATCGTGACTTTAAATTGGCATTAAAACCTTAAAAAATTGAAAAATCGAGTTTCGACCCGATTTTTGAAAATTATGAAAGGGGTAGCATCGTCAGAAAATTCTCGAATTTCGAATGTTTTAATGCAGTTTTTCCCTACGCTAAGTTGCGATTACAACGGCGTAATTGCTTTTGAATTCGGCAAAAAGATGACCAAATTATTGCCATTTGAAAATTAAAATTTCAAAAAAAATTTAGAAAAAAAAATAAAAAAATTAAAATTTCTTTTTTTGAAAAAATATTTAAAATTTTTTTTTTCAAATTTAAATTTTTTTTTCAAATTTAAATTTTTTTTTTCAAATTTAAAATTTTTTTTTTTCAAATTTAAAAATTTTTGAAATTTTGTACAAAAATTTTGCAATTTTTTTTTGATCGCACCTCAACTTTGCAAATCTCTAATTAAGTCAAATCAAAGCCGATTTTTATAAACTATATCTTTTTTTGTTTCTTAAAATAGCAATTTTTAGCTGGCATTAAAATCGTGCCTTTAAATTGGCATTAAAACCTTAAAAAATTGAAAAATCGAGTTTTTTTTTTTTCGAATGTTTTAATGCAGTTTTTCCCTACGCTAAGTTGCGATTACAACGGCGTAATTGCTTTTGAATTCGGCAAAAAGATGACCAAATTATTGCCATTTGAAAATTAAAATTTCAAAAAAAATTTAGAAAAAAAAAAAAAAAAAATTAAAATTTCAAAAAAAATTTAGAACAAAAAAATAAAAAAATTAAAATTTCTTTTTTTGATTTTAAAATTTTTTTTTTCAAATTTAAATTTTTTTTTTTCAAATTTAAAATTTTTTTTTTTTTAAATTTAAAAATTTTGAAATTTTGTACAAAAATTTTGCAATTTTTTTTTGATCGCACCTCAACTTTGCAAATCTCTAATTAAGTCAAATCAAAGCCGATTTTTATAAACTATATCTTTTTTTGTTTCTTAAAATAGCAATTTTTAGCTGGCATTAAAATCGTGCCTTTAAATTGGCATTAAAACCTTAAAAAATTGAAAAATCGAGTTTCGACCCGATTTTTGAAAATTATGAAAGGGGTAGCATCGTCAAAAAATTAAAAAATCGGATAGAATTTTTTTCTCTCGAATTTCGAATGTTTTAATGCAGTTTTTCCCTACGCTAAGTTGCGATTACAACGGCGTAATTGCTTTTGAATTCGGCAAAAAGATGACCAAATTATTGCCATTTGAAAATTAAAATTTCAAAAAAAATTCAAAAAAAAAAAATAAAAAAAATAAAATTTCTTTTTTTTATTTTTAAATTTTTTTTCAAATTTAAATTTTTTTTTTTCAAATTTAAAATTTTTTTTTTTTTGAATTTAAAAATTTTTGAAATTTTTTACAAAAATTTTGCAATTTTTTTTTGATCGCACCTCAACTTTGCAAATCTCTAATTAAGTCAAATGAAAGCCGATTTTTATAAACTATATCTTTTTTTGTTTCTTATAATACCAATTTTTAACTGGCATTAAAATCGTGACTTTAAATTGGCATTAAAACCTTAAAAAATTGAAAAATCGAGTTTCGACCCGATTTTTGAAAATTATGAAAGGGGTAGCATCGTCAAAAAATTAAAAAATCGGATAGAATTTTTTTCTCTCGAATTTCGAATGTTTTAATGCAGTTTTTCCCTACGCTAAGTTGCGATTACAACGGCGTAATTGCTTTTGAATTCGGCAAAAAGATGACCAAATTATTGCCATTTGAAAATTAAAATTTCAAAAAAAAATCCAAAAAAAAAATAAAAAAAATAAAATTTCTTTTTTTGATTTTTAAATTTTTTTTCAAATTTAAATTTTTATACACTTGCAAAAGTGTATATTAATTTTGGTCAGAAGTTTGCAACGCATAGAAGGAAGCATCTCCGACTATATAAAGTATATATATTCTTGATCAGCATGATGAGCTGAGTTGATATAGCCATGTCCGTCTGTCCGTCTGTCCGTCTGACCGTCTGTCCGTCTGTCTGGATCAACGCAATCTCCTCCGAGACCCTTGGAGCTATAGAGCTGAAATTTTGCACCTAGGCTTCTTTTTGCTGCAGGCATTGTATATCTCGGAATCATCCCGATCGGATGACTATATCATATAGCTGCCATAGGAACGATCGGTCAGGAATAAGGTTTAACATCAATAACTCAGTTGTTTTTCAATCCAATATCCCCAAATTCGGTGTTTGTGAGTTTTATATAATCCTTAATACATATACCAAGTTTCATCAGAATCGGTCGACTATATGATATAGCTCCCATAGGAACGATCGGCCAAGAATAGGGTTTAACATCAATAACTCTGTTGTTTTTCAATCGAATGTCACTAAATTTGGTGTTTATGAGTTTTATATAATTCTCAACACATAGTCCAAATTTTATCAGAATCGGTTGACTATATCATATAGCTCCCATAGGAACGATCGGCCAAGAATAGGGTTTAACATCAATAACTCTGTTGTTTTTCAATCGAATGTCACTAAATTTGGTGTTTATGAGTTTTATATAATCCTCAATACATATACCAAATTTTATCAGAATCGGTCGACTATATCATAGAGCTCCCATAGGAACGATCAGTTAAAAATATAGTTTTTAATCAATAACTTGGGTGTTTTTGAAGCAATCGTCACGAAATTTGTTATTTGACAATTTTATATAAAAAGAAATATATTTTTTAAGTTTTATCAGAATCGGTCGACTATATGCTATAGCTGTCATAGGAACAATCGGGGGAAAAAAATTTGTTTTCATTTTTTTTTTTTATGCCACGGACATCAAATTTATATTTGATGGATTTTATATACTTCCTTATGAAAAGACAGTTTGCAAGGGTATACGAACTTCGGCACGGCCGAAGTTAGCCCATCCTTCTAGTTTTTTTTCAAATTTAAAATTTTTTTTTTTTTTTGAATTTAAAAATTTTTGAAATTTTTTACAAAAATTTTGCAATTTTTTTTTGATCGCACCTCAACTTTGCAAATCTCTAATTAAGTCAAATCAAAGCCGATTTTTATAAACTATATCTTTTTTTGTTTCTTATAATACCAATTTTTAACTGGCATTAAAATCGTGCCTTTAAATTGGCATTAAAACCTTAAAAAATTGAAAAAACGAGTTTCGACCCGATTTTTGAAAATTATGAAAGGGGTAGCATCGTCAAAAAATTAAAAAATCGGATAGAATTTTTTTCTCTCGAATTTCGAATGTTTTAATGCAGTTTTTCCCTACGCTAAGTTGCGATTACAACGGCGTAATTGCTTTTGAATTCGGCAAAAAGATGAATAAATTATTGCCATTTGAAAATTAAAATTTCAAAAAAAATTTAGAAAAAAAAAATAAAAAAATTAAAATTTCAAAAAAAATTTAGAAAAAAAAAATAAAAAAATTAAAATTTCTTTTTTTGATTTTAAAATTTTTTTTTTCAAATTTAAATTTTTTTTTTTCAAATTTAAAATTTTTTTTTTTTTAAATTTAAAAATTTTGAAATTTTGTACAAAAATTTTGCAATTTTTTTTTGATCGCACCTCAACTTTGCAAATCTCTAATTAAGTCAAATCAAAGCCGATTTTTATAAACTATATCTTTTTTTGTTTCTTATAATAGCAATTTTTAGCTGGCATTAAAATCGTGCCTTTAAATTGGCATTAAAACCTTAAAAAATTGAAAAATCGAGTTTCGACCCGATTTTTGAAAATTATGAAAGGGGTAGCATCGTCAAAAAATTAAAAAATCGGATAGAATTTTTTTCTCTCGAATTTCGAATGTTTTAATGCAGTTTTTCCCTACGCTAAGTTGCGATTACAACGGCGTAATTGCTTTTGAATTCGGCAAAAAGGTGACCAAATTATTGCCATTTGAAAATTAAAATTTAAAAAAAAATTCTTTTTTTTTCAAATTTAAATTTTTTTTTTTTTGAATTTAAAAATTTTTGAAATTTTTTACAAAAATTTTGCAATTTTTTTTTTGATCGCACCTCAACTTTGCAAATCTCTAATTAAGTCAAATCAAAGCCGATTTTTATAAACTATATCTTTTTTTGTTTCTTATAATAGCAATTTTTAGCTGGCATTAAAATCGTGCCTTTAAATTGGCATTAAAACCTTAAAAAATTGAAAAAACGAGTTTCGACCCGATTTTTGAAAATTATGAAAGGGGTAGCATCGTCAAAAAATTAAAAAATCGGATAGAATTTTTTTCTCTCGAATTTCGAATGTTTTAATGCAGTTTTTCCCTACGCTAAGTTGCGATTACAACGGCGTAATTGCTTTTGAATTCGGCAAAAAGATGACCAAATTATTGCCATTTGAAAATTAAAATTTCAAAAAAAATTTAGAAAAAAAAAATAAAAAAAAAAAATAAAAAAATTTAAATTTCAAAAAAAATTTAGAAAAAAAAAATAAAAAAATTAAAATTTCTTTTTTTGATTTTAAAATTTTTTTTTTCAAATTTAAATTTTTTTTTTCAAATTTAAAATTTTTTTTTTTTGAATTTAAAAATTTTTGAAATTTTGTACAAAAATTTTGCAATTTTTTTTTGATCGCACCTCAACTTTGCAAATCTCTAATTAAGTCAAATCAAAGCCGATTTTTATAAACTATATCTTTTTTTGTTTCTTAAAATAGCAATTTTTAGCTGGCATTAAAATCGTGCCTTTAAATTGGCATTAAAACCTTAAAAAATTGAAAAATCGAGTTTCGACCCGATTTTTGAAAATTATGAAAGGGGTAGCATCGTCAAAAAATTAAAAAATCGGATAGAATTTTTTTCTCTCGAATTTCGAATGTTTTAATACAGTTTTTCCCTACGCTAAGTTGCGATTACAACGGCGTAATTGCTTTTGAATTCGGCAAAAAGATGACCAAATTATTGCCATTTGAAAATTAAAATTTCAAAAAAAATTTAGAAAAAAAAAATAAAAAAATTAAAATTTCAAAAAAAATTTAGAACAAGAAAATAAAAAAATTAAAATTTCTTTTTTTGATTTTTAAATTTTTTTTTTTCAAATTCAAATTTCTTTCTTTTCAAATTTAAAATTTTATTTTTTTTGAATTTAAAAATTTTCCAAATTTTTTTACAAAAATTTTGCAATTTTTTTTTTATCGCACTTCAACTTTGCAAATCTCTAATTAAGTCAAATCAAAGCCGATTTTTATAAACTATATCTTTTTTTGTTTCTTATAATAGCAATTTTTAACTGGCATTAAAATCGTGACTTTAAATTGGCATTAAAACCTTAAAAAATTGAAAAATCGAGTTTCGACCCGATTTTTGAAAATTATGAAAGGGGTAGCATCGTCAAAAAATTAAAAAATCGGATAGAATTTTTTTCTCTCGAATTTCGAATGTTTTAATGCAGTTTTTCCCTACGCTAAGTTGCGATTACAACGGCGTAATTGCTTTTGAATTCGGCAAAAAGATGACCAAATTATTGCCATTTGAAAATTAAAATTTCAAAAAAAATTTAGAAAAAAAAATAAAAAAATTAAAATTTCAAAAAAAATTTAGAAAAAAAAATAAAAAAATTAAAATTTCTTTTTTTGATTTTTAAATTTTTTTTTCAAATTTAAATTTTTTTTTTTCAAATTTAAAATTTTTTTTTTTTTGAATTTAAAAATTTTGAAATTTTGTACAAAAATTTTGCAATTTTTTTTTGATCGCACCTCAACTTTGCAAATCTCTAATTAAGTCAAATCAAAGCCGATTTTTATAAACTATATCTTTTTTTGTTTCTTAGAATAGCAATTTTTAACTGGCATTAAAATCGTGACTTTAAATTGGCATTAAAACCTTAAAAAATTGAAAAATCGAGTTTCGACCCGATTTTTGAAAATTATGAAAGGGGTAGCATCGTCAAAAAATTAAAAAATCGGATAGAATTTTTTTCTCTCGAATTTCGAATGTTTTAATGCAGTTTTTCCCTACGCTAAGTTGCGATTACAACGGCGTAATTGCTTTTGAATTCGGCAAAAAGATGACCAAATTATTGCCATTTGAAAATTAAAATTTAAAAAAAAAATTCAAAAAAAAAAATAAAAAAATTAAAATTTTTTTTTTTGATTTTTAAATTTTTTTTTCAAATTTAAAATTTTTTTTTTTTTTTTGAATTTAAAAATTTTTGAAATTTTTTACAAAAATTTTGCAATTTTTTTTTGATCGCACCTCAACTTTGCAAATCTCTAATTAAGTCAAATCAAAGCCGATTTTTATAAACTATATCTTTTTTTGTTTCTTATAATAGCAATTTTTAACTGGCATTAAAATCGTGACTTTAAATTGGCATTAAAACCTTAAAAAATTGAAAAATCGAGTTTCGACCCGATTTTTGAAAATTATGAAAGGGGTAGCATCGTCAAAAAATTAAAAAATCGGATAGAATTTTTTTCTCTCGAATTTCGAATGTTTTAATGCAGTTTTTCCCTACGCTAAGTTGCGATTACAACGGCGTAATTGCTTTTGAATTCGGCAAAAAGATGACCAAATTATTGCCATTTGAAAATTAAAATTTCAAAAAAAATTTAGAAAAAAAAAATAAAAAAATTAAAATTTCAAAAAAAAATTTAGAAAAAAAAATAAAAAAATTAAAATTTCTTTTTTTGATTTTTAAAATTTTTTTTTCAAATTTAAATTTTTTTTTTCAAATTTAAAAATTTTTTTTTTTTGAATTTAAAAATTTTTGAAATTTTTTACAAAAATTTTGCAATTTTTTTTTGATCGCACCTCAACTTTGCAAATCTCTAATTAAGTCAAATCAAAGCCGATTTTTATAAACTATATCTTTTTTTGTTTCTTAGAATAGCAATTTTTAACTGGCATTAAAATCGTGACTTTAAATTGGCATTAAAACCTTAAAAAATTGAAAAATCGAGTTTCGACCCGATTTTTGAAAATTATGAAAGGGGTAGCATCGTCAAAAAATTAAAAAATCGGATAGAATTTTTTTCTCTCGAATTTCGAATGTTTTAATGCAGTTTTTCCCTACGCTAAGTTGCGATTACAACGGCGTAATTGCTTTTGAATTCGGCAAAAAGATGACCAAATTATTGCCATTTGAAAATTAAAATTTCAAAAAAAATTTAGAAAAAAAATAAAAAAAAATAAAAAAATTTCAAAAAAATTTAGAAAAAAAAATAAAAAAATTAAAATTTCTTTTTTTGATTTTTAATTTTTTTTTCAAATTTAAATTTTTTTTTTCAAATTTAAAATTTTTTTTTTTTTGAATTTAAAAATTTTTGAAATTTTTTACAAAAATTTTGCAATTTTTTTTTGATCGCACCTCAACTTTGCAAATCTCTAATTAAGTCAAATTAAAGCCGATTTTTATAAACTATATCTTTTTTTGTTTCTTAGAATAGCAATTTTTAACTGGCATTAAAATCGTGACTTTAAATTGGCATTAAAACCTTAAAAAATTGAAAAATCGAGTTTCGACCCGATTTTTGAAAATTATGAAAGGGGTAGCATCGTCAAAAAATTAAAAAATCGGATAGAATTTTTTTCTCTCGAATTTCGAATGTTTTAATGCAGTTTTTCCCTACGCTAAGTTGCGATTACAACGGCGTAATTGCTTTTGAATTCGGCAAAAAGATGACCAAATTATTGCCATTTGAAAATTAAAATTTCAAAAAAAATTTAGAAAAAAAAATAAAAAAATTAAAATTTCAAAAAAATTTAAAAAAAAAATAAAAAAATTAAAATTTCTTTTTTTGATTTTTAAATTTTTTTTTCGAAATTTAAATTTTCTTTTTTTCAAATTTAAAATTTTATTTTTTTTGAATTTAAAAATTTTTGAAATTTTTTTACAAAAATTTTGCAATTTTTTTTTGATCGCACCTCAACTTTGCAAATCTCTAATTAAGTCAAATTAAAGCCGATTTTTATAAACTATATCTTTTTTTGTTTCTTAGAATAGCAATTTTTAACTGGCATTAAAATCGTGACTTTAAATTGGCATTAAAACCTTAAAAAATTGAAAAATCGAGTTTCGACCCGATTTTTGAAAATTATGAAAGGGGTAGCATCGTCAAAAAATTAAAAAATCGGATAGAATTTTTTTCTCTCGAATTTCGAATGTTTTAATGCAGTTTTTCCCTACGCTAAGTTGCGATTACAACGGCGTAATTGCTTTTGAATTCGGCAAAAAGATGACCAAATTATTGCCATTTGAAAATTAAAATTTCAAAAAAATTTAAAAAAAAATAAAAAATTAAAATTTCAAAAAAAATTTAGAAAAAAAAATAAAAAAATTAAAATTTTTTTTTTGATTTTAAAATTTTTTTTTCGAAATTTAAATTTTTTTTTTTCAAATTTAAAATTTTTTTTTTTTTGAATTTAAAATTTTTGAAATTTTTACAAAATTTTGCAATTTTTTTTGATCGCACCTCAACTTTTCAAATGGCAATAATTTGGTCATCTTTTTGCCGAATTCAAAAGCAATTACGCCGTTGTAATCGCAACTTAGCGTAGGGAAAAACTGCATTAAAACATTCGAAATTCGAGAGAAAAAAATTCTATCCGATTTTTTAATTTTTTGACGATGCTACCCCTTTCATAATTTTCAAAAATCGGGTCGAAACTCGATTTTTCAATTTTTTAAGGTTTTAATGCCAATTTAAAGTCACGATTTTAATGCCAGTTAAAAATTGCTATTCTAAGAAACAAAAAAAGATATAGTTTATAAAAATCGGCTTTAATTTGACTTAATTAGAGATTTGCAAAGTTGAGGTGCGATCAAAAAAAAAATTGCAAAATTTTTGTAAAAAATTTCAAAAATTTTTAAATTCAAAAAAAAAAAATTTTAAATTTGAAAAAAAAAATTTTAAATTTGAAAAAAAAATTTAAAAATCAAAAAAAAATTTTAATTTTTTTATTTTTTTTTTTGGAATTTTTTTTTGAAATTTTAATTTTCAAATGGCAATAATTTGGTCATCTTTTTGCCGAATTCAAAAGCAATTACGCCGTTGTAATCGCAACTTAGCGTAGGGAAAAACTGCATTAAAACATTCGAAATTCGAGAGAAAAAAATTCTATCCGATTTTTTAATTTTTTGACGATGCTACCCCTTTCATAATTTTCAAAAATCGGGTCGAAACTCGATTTTTCAATTTTTTAAGGTTTTAATGCCAATTTAAAGTCACGATTTTAATGCCAGTTAAAAATTGCTATTCTAAGAAACAAAAAAAGATATAGTTTATAAAAATCGGCTTTAATTTGACTTAATTAGAGATTTGCAAAGTTGAGGTGCGATCAAAAAAAAAATTGCAAAATTTTTGTAAAAAATTTCAAAAATTTTTAAATTCAAAAAAAAAAAAATTTTAATTTGAAAAAAAAAATTTTAAATTTGAAAAAAAAATTTGAAAATCAAAAAAAAAATTTTAATTTTTTTATTTTTTTTTTTGAATTTTTTTTTGAAATTTTATTTTTCAAATGGCAATAATTTGGTCATCTTTTTGCCGAATTCAAAAGCAATTACGCCGTTGTAATCGCAACTTAGCGTAGGGAAAAACTGCATTAAAACATTCGAAATTCGAGAGAAAAAAATTCTATCCGATTTTTTAATTTTTTGACGATGCTACCCCTTTCATAATTTTCAAAAATCGGGTCGAAACTCGATTTTTCAATTTTTTAAGGTTTTAATGCCAATTTAAAGTCACGATTTTAATGCCAGTTAAAAATTGCTATTCTAAGAAACAAAAAAAGATATAGTTTATAAAAATCGGCTTTAATTTGACTTAATTAGAGATTTGCAAAGTTGAGGTGCGATCAAAAAAAAATTGCAAAATTTTTGTAAAAAATTTCAAAAATTTTTAAATTCAAAAAAAAAAAAATTTTAAATTTGAAAAAAAAAATTTTAAATTTCAAAAAAAAAATTTAAAAATCAAAAAAAAATTTTAATTTTTTTATTTTTTTTTTTGGAATTTTTTTTTGAAATTTTAATTTTCAAATGGCAATAATTTGGTCATCTTTTTGCCGAATTCAAAAGCAATTACGCCGTTGTAATCGCAACTTAGCGTAGGGAAAAACTGCATTAAAACATTCGAAATTCGAGAGAAAAAAATTCTATCCGATTTTTTAATTTTTTGACGATGCTACCCCTTTCATAATTTTCAAAAATCGGGTCGAAACTCGATTTTTCAATTTTTTAAGGTTTTAATGCCAATTTAAAGTCACGATTTTAATGCCAGTTAAAAATTGCTATTCTAAGAAACAAAAAAAGATATAGTTTATAAAAATCGGCTTTAATTTGACTTAATTAGAGATTTGCAAAGTTGAGGTGCGATCAAAAAAAAATTGCAAAATTTTTGTAAAAAATTTCAAAAATTTTTAAATTCAAAAAAAAAAAAATTTTAATTTGAAAAAAAAAATTTTAAATTTCGAAAAAAAATTTAAAAATCAAAAAAAAAATTTTAATTTTTTTTTTATTTTTTTTTTGAATTTTTTTTTGAAATTTTAATTTTTAAATGGCAATAGTCATCTTTTTGCCGAATTCAAAAGCAATTACGCCGTTGTAATCGCAACTTAGCGTAGGGAAAAACTGCATTAAAACATTCGAAATTCGAGAGAAAAAAATTCTATCCGATTTTTTAATTTTTTGACGATGCTACCCCTTTCATAATTTTCAAAAATCGGGTCGAAACTCGATTTTTCAATTTTTTAAGGTTTTAATGCCAATTTAAAGTCACGATTTTAATGCCAGTTAAAAATTGCTATTCTAAGAAACAAAAAAAGATATAGTTTATAAAAATCGGCTTTAATTTGACTTAATTAGAGATTTGCAAAGTTGAGGTGCGATCAAAAAAAAAATTGCAAAATTTTTGTAAAAAATTTCAAAAATTTTTAAATTCAAAAAAAAAAAAATTTTAATTTGAAAAAAAAAATTTTAAATTTGAAAAAAAATTTAAAAATCAAAAAAAAAATTTTAATTTTTTTATTTTTTTTTTTGAATTTTTTTTTGAAATTTTATTTTTCAAATGGCAATAATTTGGTCATCTTTTTGCCGAATTCAAAAGCAATTACGCCGTTGTAATCGCAACTTAGCGTAGGGAAAAACTGCATTAAAACATTCGAAATTCGAGAGAAAAAAATTCTATCCGATTTTTTAATTTTTTGACGATGCTACCCCTTTCATAATTTTCAAAAATCGGGTCGAAACTCGATTTTTCAATTTTTTAAGGTTTTAATGCCAATTTAAAGTCACGATTTTAATGCCAGTTAAAAATTGCTATTCTAAGAAACAAAAAAAGATATAGTTTATAAAAATCGGCTTTAATTTGACTTAATTAGAGATTTGCAAAGTTGAGGTGCGATCAAAAAAAAAATTGCAAAATTTTTGTAAAAAATTTCAAAAATTTTTAAATTCAAAAAAAAAAAAATTTTAAATTTGAAAAAAAAAATTTTAAATTTGAAAAAAAAATTTAAAAATCAAAAAAAAATTTTAATTTTTTTATTTTTTTTTTTGGAATTTTTTTTTGAAATTTTAATTTTCAAATGGCAATAATTTGGTCATCTTTTTGCCGAATTCAAAAGCAATTACGCCGTTGTAATCGCAACTTAGCGTAGGGAAAAACTGCATTAAAACATTCGAAATTCGAGAGAAAAAAATTCTATCCGATTTTTTAATTTTTTGACGATGCTACCCCTTTCATAATTTTCAAAAATCGGGTCGAAACTCGATTTTTCAATTTTTTAAGGTTTTAATGCCAATTTAAAGTCACGATTTTAATGCCAGTTAAAAATTGCTATTCTAAGAAACAAAAAAAGATATAGTTTATAAAAATCGGCTTTAATTTGACTTAATTAGAGATTTGCAAAGTTGAGGTGCGATCAAAAAAAAATTGCAAAATTTTTGTAAAAAATTTCAAAAATTTTTAAATTCAAAAAAAAAAAAAAATTTTAAATTTGAAAAAAAAATTTAAAAATCAAAAAAAAAATTTTAATTTTTTTATTTTTTTTTTTGGAATTTTTTTTTGAAATTTTAATTTTCAAATGGCAATAATTTGGTCATCTTTTTGCCGAATTCAAAAGCAATTACGCCGTTGTAATCGCAACTTAGCGTAGGGAAAAACTGCATTAAAACATTCGAAATTCGAGAGAAAAAAATTCTATCCGATTTTTTAATTTTTTGACGATGCTACCCCTTTCATAATTTTCAAAAATCGGGTCGAAACTCGATTTTTCAATTTTTTAAGGTTTTAATGCCAATTTAAAGTCACGATTTTAATGCCAGTTAAAAATTGCTATTATAAGAAACAAAAAAAGATATAGTTTATAAAAATCGGCTTTAATTTGACTTAATTAGAGATTTGCAAAGTTGAGGTGCGATCAAAAAAAAAATTGCAAAATTTTTGTAAAAAATTTCAAAAATTTTTAAATTCAAAAAAAAAAAAATTTTAATTTGAAAAAAAAAATTTTAAATTTGAAAAAAAAATTTAAAAATCAAAAAAAAAATTTTAATTTTTTTTTTTTTTTTTGGAATTTTTTTTTGAAATTTTAATTTTCAAATGGCAATAATTTGGTCATCTTTTTGCCGAATTCAAAAGCAATTACGCCGTTGTAATCGCAACTTAGCGTAGGGAAAAACTGCATTAAAACATTCGAAATTCGAGAGAAAAAAATTCTATCCGATTTTTTAATTTTTTGACGATGCTACCCCTTTCATAATTTTCAAAAATCGGGTCGAAACTCGATTTTTCAATTTTTTAAGGTTTTAATGCCAATTTAAAGTCACGATTTTAATGCCAGTTAAAAATTGCTATTCTAAGAAACAAAAAAAGATATAGTTTATAAAAATCGGCTTTAATTTGACTTAATTAGAGATTTGCAAAGTTGAGGTGCGATCAAAAAAAAAATTGCAAAATTTTTGTAAAAAATTTCAAAAATTTTTAAATTCAAAAAAAAAAAAAATTTTAAATTTGAAAAAAAAAATTTTAAATTTGAAAAAAAAATTTAAAAATCAAAAAAAAAATTTTAATTTTTTTATTTTTTTTTTTGGAATTTTTTTTTGAAATTTTAATTTTCAAATGGCAATAATTTGGTCATCTTTTTGCCGAATTCAAAAGCAATTACGCCGTTGTAATCGCAACTTAGCGTAGGGAAAAACTGCATTAAAACATTCGAAATTCGAGAGAAAAAAATTCTATCCGATTTTTTAATTTTTTGACGATGCTACCCCTTTCATAATTTTCAAAAATCGGGTCGAAACTCGATTTTTCAATTTTTTAAGGTTTTAATGCCAATTTAAAGTCACGATTTTAATGCCAGTTAAAAATTGCTATTCTAAGAAACAAAAAAAGATATAGTTTATAAAAATCGGCTTTAATTTGACTTAATTAGAGATTTGCAAAGTTGAGGTGCGATCAAAAAAAAATTGCAAAATTTTTGTAAAAAATTTCAAAAATTTTTAAATTCAAAAAAAAAAAATTTTAATTTGAAAAAAAAAACTAGAAAGATAATTTAGCCGTGCCCGAAATACCTGCAAAACTGTCTTTTCATAAGGAAGTATATAAAATCCATCAAATAAATTTGATGTCCGTGACAAAAAAAAGTAGAAAACAAATTTTTTCCCCATTACAGTACGCTTGCCAACTTTGTAGTCGACCATTTGATAAGAGCAAAATATATTTCTTTTTATATAAAATTGTCAAATAATGACCTTCAAAAACACCCAAGTTATTGATTAAAAACTGCTATTTTTAGCTGATCTATAGTCGACCGATTCTGATAAATTTGGTATATGTATTGAGGATTGTGCCAAAACGACATTCGATTGAAAAACAACGAAATTATTGATGTTAAACCCTGACCGATTCCTATGAAACTATATGATATAGTCAACCGATTCTGATACTTTGGACATGTGTTGAGTACTGTAAAACCGCAAACTTTCAAACTGTGGCATTCGACCAACTTTAACAAGTTGTGATGTTAACCCTATTCTTGGCGGTCGTTCCCTATGGGGCCCCATATCATATAGTCGACCCAAATTCTGATAACTTTGGTATTAAAAAATTATATAAAACAAAACACCGAATTTGTAGGGACTGGATTAGTAGCATTATTGATGTTAAACCTTATTCCCAGATGGGTTCCTATGGCAGCTATATAGTCATCCGATCGGGATGATGCCTGCGTAAAAACGCGTGCAAAATTTCAGCTCTATGCTCCAAGTACTCGGAGACGCGTTGGTGGGAGAGACGGAGCGAGACGTTGGAACGGGTATGAAAAATATCAACTCAGCTCTGATCAAGAATATATATATGAGTCGGAGATACTCCTTCTATGCGTTGCAAACACTGACCAAAATGTATACACTTTTGCAAGTATAAAATTTAAATTTTGAAAAAAAATTTAAAAATCAAAAAAGCA
>JBAMCD010000181.1:0-99874 GCA_037075365.1 Drosophila emarginata
ATACCTTTCGCCAACAGAAATATTTATTGAACATGATCTAATAAATTGTTTCAACAAACCTGTTGTGCTGCTAGGAGATTCTAATGCAAAGAGGAAATGTTAAAGCTAAATTCATAAATAATAGCAACCTCACTGTACTAAATAGTGGGGACCCCACACACTACACCACTCATAACACCTTAAGACACATAGAAGACCTCTGCTCTCCAGCACTAAATCTAAATGCCTCCTGATCAACGGCGACCACTTCCCAATTACAATAAAAATACTCCCCACAACATACCCAACAACTCACAAATTTGTTAGATACTTATATACTGGTGGTCCGCTGAACAAGAAAAATTAAAAAAGAATAAAGAAGTAAAATGTCCAAATAGATTGAGAAAACACTTAAGGACTAAAATAAACTATTAAAAAGCAAATACAAAATTTAAATATGCAGCAAAAATAGAACAAAGAAACGCTTTCGCTAAATTTACAGGAGGCATCATTCCTAGTACAACCACCAAGGTACTCTGGGACAAGGTTCACATCATCACAGGAATAAGAAAAAACACACACATACATACATGCAATTAGAAACGAGACAGGAAATACCTGTGACCCACTTAAAATAGCTAACGCATTCTGCATAACGTGGTCTAACTGCTCAGACGATTCAAATTTCTCACACACCTTTAAAAGTACCAAACACCATTATATAGGCCAAAGCATCATAACATATACTCGAAGCCCAATTACAAATATAGAACCCCAATCTTGTCTCAACTCTCTTAAACGTTCCACACCTGGACATGATATCATTCCTTACCAAATTATTCAAAAATTGCCACTAGACGTAACTAATAAACTGATTGACCTCAATAATAAAATACTATATGTATACCAGTCACATCCCCCAACAATGGAAAATTGCTTTAAATATTCCAATTGACAAACCAAACAAACCAAAAGATTTGCTAAACAGTTATAGACCAATATCCCTTATTTCTTGCTTCTCGAAGAATTTAGAAAAAATTATCTCAGAAAGAATCATGTGGATCCTCAATCAAGAAAATCTTCTATCCCCATATCAATGCGCCTATAAACAAAATCGTTCCATCACTGACCCATTACTTATAATAGACAACTACGTATGCAACAACCTAGCCACAAGAAATCATATATCGGTTCTTTCAATTGACATGGAGAAAGCTTTTCATAGAGTCGCCGCGCACTGCATCCTTCAGCAACTGTAAGAATGGAAATTTGGCACGAAAATCATAAGCTTCACATGTAGCTTTTTTAACAATCGCAGAATAAAAGTGAAAGTCAATAACACTCTCTCGAGTAATATGAACTTAAACAACGGAATCCCACAAGGGTCCCAACTATCTGTCACACTTTTTCTAATCGCTTTTAATAGATTTAATAAATTGATTAATCAAAACAAATTCTTCACACACACAATGTACGCGGATGACCTCTGCCTCTTTTTTAAGCCGAACCTCCATAGCACCCACATAGATAAACTTTTCTATGAAACTGATCAATGGTGCAAAGTCACTGGCACTAAAATATCAGCCTATGTAACAATATTGATATTAGGATTAACATTGTAAATATTAAAGAAACACATAGTCTTAAAATACTAGGTCTAATATTTGACGATAAGCGTTAACAAATACATTAAACAGTAGACTAAATGTAATTAAATGTTTAAGCAACCATAAACTAAAACACCTCATCCCTCATAAACATAACTAAATCTATTATCCTTGCTAAGATACGGCCTTCCAATTTATGGAACAACTAATTAAAAAAACATAAAAGAATCGATCCACTCCGACATCAGACTACCATTCCGTTCGTACTACCCCAATTTTCAACATGTTGGCAGAAACTGGACTCCCCGACATTAACCCGAGGTTTCAATGGAGCATCGGCAGACACATCAAAAACATCGCAAATACACAAGGATCTTCAATTCACGATACACTTCCAAAGCAACTTAAGCGAAATAAAACAGAAAAATTTCAAGCTTACAACTTAGTATTAAATGAAGCAACCAAGTCGTCCCTGTCGACATTGAGTATACCTTGTACCAATTAAAAGTTCTTAATAAAGTCAAAAACGATAAAAATTGCCATCAATTTACAACAAAATTCTGATAGCATGCAGCGACGGCGAACGCATGCTATCTCGCTTGCACTGAGCGTTTCAAAACAAAACAGAAATACGTATATATCCGATAATTAATGTCCGATTTTGATTAGCTGGTGCATATTGGCTATATTTTTGAGTGCACCAAATAAGAGTGCGATATCTTTATTACAGTTCTAGTTATCGTTTTTTTCTAAATTACGGGGGCGGAAGTGGGCATGGCAAACAAACGTGAAACAAACTTCACCTGCCTGCACAATAGACGGATGTTAACACTAAACATGTCTCAATCGACTCGGCTATTGATGCTGATTAAGAATATATATATTTTATAGGGTCGGAATTTCTCCTTCTGCCTGTTACATACATTTTAGCGACTTTAATATACTCTTTTACCCTATGGGTACAGGGTATAAAAACCTGCGTGGTAAAGAACCAGTTGGAGAGTTCAAAAACCATGTTTTGAAGGTGTCTTAAGAGAAATATAACCAATTGTTCGAATGAGTGCAAAAGTAATCATCAGGGGGGAAAATTTTGAATAATAAAGCCATTTCCATTTAAAAATATTTGTTCCTTTTTGCTATTCCCGAAATATATAAAGCAGTCCTCGTAATAATATTCACAGATAAGTATATTGAATTACGATTGTAAGATATGTAATTATTTCCATTTATCCATTTAAATTCCTGCAAATTGAAACTTAATTTCTTCGTTAAATCAGTAACAAACTGATTTTAGTCCCATTCCCGATTTCTTACCATCAAATTCCCATTTATAATAAACTTTTACAATAAATATGAAATATTTTAAGAGCAATTTAGTTTTATTTTAATATTTGTGCATTTAAGTCAATGATTACATTATTTGGGAATTAACATTTATATAGATCAAATTATTTGATTTTATTTATTGCATAAAAAATGTTATTGTTGTTAAAAGAATGTTGGAACAAATTAATTAATAAGAATTGTTGGCCGTATCATCATCTGGGTGAATGTTAATGAAGTTTCATATTCATCATTGTCAAAAGAACTCCAAACAATGCCACCAAAATACAGATTCCTACCATCTGGATAGTACTTACCATTTAATCGACTGAAAATAAGAAAATTAAATTAATTACGAATTAAACTACTATTTATATATTTATATTACCTGAATGAACACGCATTGTACCACCATCCTCCCCACCCCACTTCGGCGCAATTAAGCAGGAATTCATCATTATCCCGATCTCGAGTTGTAAACATAGATCCAACATTATAGCTTAATTTATCGCCTGCAGTTCCATTGTATTCACCAATTGATAAAAGTTTGAAGTTTTCCGTTTCATTTCCAACTTTGAAATTATTATAATGGGCATATTTAGTTGTTCCTTTTACATCTGTCAATTGAATATATAGCTCATGGGGTTGAGTTTTGGTCATTAAATGTATTCGTTCGAGGCCAAGGAAGAACTCTCCTCGAATGTCTCCAAATCCATTCTTGTAGTCCTCCCAATCTCTGTCAAAGTCAACACTTCCATCCATTCGTCTTTGGATTACAGTCCATCCCGATAATGGCTGTACAGGAAGATTCTCTTCCTGCTGATTGTATGTCATCAACTGTTGATTTTTCTCCTCTAACATTTTCGAATCCATATTAATTTGGGTATTTAGATCATCAATTCGTTTATTCTTTTCATTTAATGCATTCTTTAAGTCACTGATTTCTTCATCTTTTGATTCAATTTTTACTTTAAATTGTTCGTCGCATGGTTTATCCTTCAAATTAATCAAATCTTTGAAATCCTTAATTTGTTTATTGTTTTCAGTTAGTATAGCATTTTGAGCCTTAAGTTGTTCCTGTATTTGATCATCTTTTGATTTCAGTAAATCATTTTCCGTCTTTACCAAGTCCATAAAATCCTTGATTTGTTCATTTGTTTTAGTAAATGTATCAACTTGTGCCTTTAATTGTTGATCCTTTACATTTATCAAATCCTTCAAGTCTTTGATTTGTTCATCCTTTCCTTTAAGAAGGTGTTCCTTTTCCTTGAGTTCTAATTTTACCCGTTCCAATTCTTTTTCTAATTTTTGAACATTTTCCTTCATTTCATCATTGGCATCAATTTGATTGTTCACACGTTTTAAATGATTTATCAAAGGTCGAACAACACTAAAGCAATAATCATCGCCATGAGCGTCAAAAATTACATCATCCTGAAAGAGATTATAGAAATGACATCTGTCTATATAATCTTATCACTGATTCAATTAAACTCACTGGCACTTACACAATTTTTTTGTTCCTTATTAGTAGGTTTTGCATTTATCCCCTGAAGAAGGAAGTGAATTAAAATTACTTTAAACAAAGTTCCCATCTTTGACTCCACTCATCGACTGTTCAAATCGAAATGAAATTATTTTTTGCTATTCACTCTGTCTTGTAGTCAAAATTGTATTTTCAGTCATTTGCTGAGTTGAGAGTAGAAAAAAGTAAGACAGACATTTTTTAATTTTGCATATGTTTGTTTGTATATAAAATATACAAATATTAAAGTAACATTGAAATACATTGAAACAATAATCAGTACATTTATTTCTTTTGGCTTATCAACTATTATGAAAATGTTCTTTGGAAACAAGCAGCGGCGAGGTTCTTTCTCATATATTCATAAATTTCAGAGTTTTGACCTTGAATTAGCAGACGCCTCATTGATAAGTTCCCAATTGGTTGATAAGCAACAAATGAATGCTCTCATGTAAACATGGGAATGGCGACAAAAGCTTTTGTCACGGAATCAATATACTTGACCTGATTTTGAAATATTTTACATTGGGAATTTATAATTAATTAAAACAAATTATTTTTAAAATTATTATAAATATATCTAATATATAGATTAAACATTTTAAAATCCATCGCCATTCAATTCCATGGAGATCGGACTAATGTAAAGGGACTGCACAATATAACATATATGTATGTATGTAAATGAGTCCAAATGTTCCACTAAGAACTCATGTTCCACTCATGGATCATATGCTTTATGGATGACAAAATTTTAATAATTTAAGAATACTTACACATTTTTCAACAGTCTTACTAAAATATTGCTTTCTTATACATTCCACTTAGATCATTGGGAGAACTTCTATGACATAGTATGTCAAATATTTATATTTATTTCTTCTTTCGATTGAGTATCACGAATATTATAAAAATAATCAAATTACCATTTCATTTGGTTAAGTTCGTCCCCTGAATAAAAATCAAAGTAATTACTTTTTGTATATATCATTTATATTGAAGTTTTTCATCAAAATACTTTTGCAAATAAATTTCATACATATATATATGTATATATATGTATATAAATATGTACATATATAGCTTTGTTTGTTACATTTATTTAATTTGTTCTTGTAATGTTCCTGTCGTGTATATATATATTTATAATCATGATCATAAACAAATTTTGCTAATATAAATGTTTCTTTATTTAATTAATTCTTCTTTATCTCAACTTTCGTTTCATCTTCAGCTTTCTCAATTCTTTTTCTACTTTGTTCTCTCTTATCCTCTTCGTCTTGTTGTATATAATTATTAAGATTTTTTTCGTCGCTTTCTTTCTCAGTTTATTTATGTAAGAAACAAAATAATGTATGTATATAGATTCACATACATATACATATATAGAATTAATTAATTAAAGAATTAATTGACAGCGTGAATTTCGCCGAATTTTCTTTTTTCTGTTTTTTTATGCAATTGTGAATGAAAATTTGAATTTTTTGTTCATTTTATATGTAAAGTATACTTAAATCTATAAGATATAGAAAAAAAAACGAAAAAAAAACTAATGCATTATAATAAAATTTAAGTTTAAACATGAAAATATATGATTTTTTTCGCATTGCAAAGAATTACTTGACATACTGTATATATATATAGGTTCATATATATTTATATGCATGTTTATATATATTGTAACCATTTACCATTGTAAACTTAGAAAAATATATTATGTATTTGTTGTTTTAATTCTTTCATATTTTTTTGTTATTTTATTTTGTTATAGATTTGTTATAGACGATCAAACAATTGATTTTCATTTTGGTTTTTTTTTTAATATTAATATTTAAATTTCATAGATTATTTTTAGATTAAATGCTATGGAAAGAAACAATTACATTTAATTTTTTTGTGTATTTTGTTCTTCTTTTTAATTTTTGTTAAAATTTTTTTTTTTTTTTTTTTTTTTTTTTTTTTTTGTGTAAAAAATATATTTATATGTACATATATGTATGTATAGATTTATGTGTGTGTTTGTTGGTTTTGTTTTAAAATGTTATGTTTTAGGAGCGTTTTGCCTAGTTGGGACTGATATAGGACAGTCCTTAGAAAACGAAAAATCGGAATTGCGATTTCCACAAATGTAATTTTATTTTTATTGTGACTTTTAGCCGTTTGAAGTCTGTTGTCTAAATACATTTAAAGTGAAATGAAGTATAAATGAAAAACCTTTCACAGAGTCAAATGAAGCAAGCAAGTCGTCCCTGCCGACATTGAGTATACCCTGTACCAAGTAAAAGTACTCCATAAAGTAAAAAACGATGAAAATCGCCATCAATTTACAAAAACAAATTCTCTTAGCATGCAGCAACAGCGAACGCATGCTATCTCGCTCACACTTAACAGCCCATTTTGCATGGGGCGTTTCAGTACAAAATGGAAATACGTATATCTCCGATAATTATTGTCCGATTTCGACAAAATTTGGTCATATTGGCATATTGGCTATATTATTAAGTGTGCCAAATGAGAATGCAATATCTTTATTTAAGCTCAAGTTATAGTTTTTTCTAAATTACGGGGGCGGTAGTGGGCGTGGCAAAAATTTAACTTGAGCTGCTTATACAATAGACGGATGTTGACACCAAATTTGATTGCTCTAGCTTTTATAGTCTCTAAGATCTCGGTGTTCATACGGACACACAGATGGACATGTCTCAATCGACTCGGCTATTGATACTGATCAAGAATATATATACTTTATGAGGTCGGAAAATTCTCCTTCTGCCTGTTACATACATTTTAGCTACTTTAATATACCCTTTTATACTATGGGTATTAATTAACTAGAAATTACTAATGTAAAATATTTCAAAATCAGTTCAAATATATTGATTTCGTGACAAAAGCTTTTGTGGCCATTCCCATGTTTATTTGAGAGCATTCATTTGTTGCTTATCAACCAATTGGGAACTTATCAATGACGCGTCTGCTAAATCAGGGTCAAAACTCTGAAATTTATGAATATATGAGAAAGAACCTCGCCGCTGCTTGTTTCCAAAGAACATTTTCATAATAGTTGATAAGCCAAAAGAAATAAATGTACTGATTATTGTTTCAATTTATTTCAATGTTACTTTAATATTTATATTTTGTATATACAAACAAACATATGCAAAATTAACAAATTTTTCTCTTACATTTTTTGCTTCTAAATATATTAATATTTGCTGTATGGATATTAAATGCTCCTGAAATAGTTCAAAACGTCGTCAGACAGTGAACTCATTGTTACCACTATAAGGCAACTCTTAGCCCGGCCTTTTCTTGTTTGCGGATTTGTGCGGACCTCTTCTCATAGCTTATCGGATTCGCAGCAAAGTTCCCTACAATTCATATCTAGCTTTGTTTGTTTGCTTCGCTTAACTTATTTCAGATCTCTCTGCTAATAACTTCATTCTCTGATTAAAGCGATTTATTGGACGACGAGGTATTCCCAAAAGGATCTATAGTGACAACGCCACTAATTTTGTCGAAATCTTCCAAAATTTTTCTGGACAGAGGTCAATCTTAGATATGTTCCAGAATTCAGTCACAATACTGGTTTCGAATTCAACTTTATCCCACCTCGTGCTTCAATTAATTGTAATCGAAGTAGAAGCAATTTTAACACCAGCGCATCTGCTTATCGGCTGTTCACTACGGACAATTCCAACCAACATTGGATCAAGCCAAATGACTCGTTGGCAGGGAATTACCTATTTCAAACATCGTTTTTGGAACCTGGAAACGGTTTTATCTCCACACTTTGCAAGAGCGAGCGAAATGGTTGGGACCAAAGAGAAACATAGCAATGATTCAACTTGTCTTGATCCATGAAGGTAATCTTCCTCCTCAATGTTGGCTGACTGGAAGAGTAGTCGGTATTATAAGCAGAGCGGTTAAGAATTCAATTTAAGTCGACTGAAGGCACTAATATATTCTCTAATGGGGGAGTATGTTGGAGGTGTAGCATGTTCACATATCGAATACTCACTGTACTCCGTGAATATACATAAATACTAATACAAACATAAGCAAAACACTTCTAACGACGAGTAAACACGAAAAAGCACCCAGGCAAGATCAAGGAAGGAGGAAAAATCAACAGAACCTATCTGTGAAAAGGAAACAAATGGAAAAAACTGAGTGAGTAGAGAGAGAGTTATGGCAAATAAACGTGGGTTGCAGAAAAAAATAAAGAAAAGAATAGCACACATAAAGTGGCTATTATATGCGAATAAAGCACACCCACCTTGGGCAACTGCCCAAAAATTACAAGAAGAACTTGACTTCTTAAAGTCAAGTCTTCAACAAAAAGTTAAGCCAACAACTCTCGCTCACTCAGATATAAAATTTATAAAATCAATAAGTAAACCATTAATTCCTCCTCAAAATAAGCCCCGCCGACTGCCCTGGACCAATGGAAACCATCCATTGCCACTATACCTGTGGAAGAAAAACGGGTGCGATGACCGGCACCGGCACCGGCACCGCCTGAGCCCCTAGGCCCCGGACATCAGCAGCAGAGACAACGAGCATGAAAGGCAGGCCGCCTTTTATGCCTTCGAGGGAGCATTAGCGAGCCAATCGGCGACGACCAGAAAGCAGAAATGGATGATTATTTAAAAAAAATACATATTAAGCTATAGAAATAATTAAACATTGTAAAATTGAGTGGAACCTTATCTGCCCAATATATGTATAACCTTTAAAGCTATACAAACCAATAAGTAAAATCCTGTTAAAGATAATGGCCGAAAAAAATTTTTTTCAAAATTCTAATTCAAAAAAATATGAAAAATATGTTTAATAATAAAATAAGCAAATTTGATGATAGATAAAGTACACCCACAATGGGGTTAATTGATTCAAAATCAGTGGATTCCACTGCGAATGTTATCAACTAGAAGGATGGGCTAACTTCGGCCGTGCCGAAGTTCGTATACCCTTGCAAACTATCTTTTTGATTTATATATAATTTGCCGGAATCATAAGGAAGTATATAAAACCCATCAAATATAAATTTTATGTCCGTGTCATAAAAAAAAAACAAATTTTTTTTTCCCCGATTGTTCCTATGACAGCTATAGCATATAGTCGACCGATTCTGATAAAACTTAAAAGATATATTTCTTTTTATATAAAATTGTCAAATAACAAATTTCGTGACGATTGCTTCAAAAACATCGAAGTTATTGATCAAAAACTAAATTTTTGACTGATCGTTCCTATGGGAGCTGTATGATATAGTCGACCGATTCTGATGAAATTTGGTATATGTGTTGAGGATTATATAAAACTCATAACAACCAAATTTAGTGACATTCGATTGAAAAACAACAGAGTTATTGATGTTAAGCCCTATTCTTGGCCGATCGTTCCTATGGCAGCTATATGATATAGTCATCCGATCGGGATGATTCCGAGATATACAATGCCTGCAGCAAAAAGAAGCCTAGGTGCAAAATTTCAGCTCTGTAGCTCTAAGGGTCTCGGAGGAGATTGCGTTGATCCAGACAGACGGACAGACGGACGGACGGACGGACGGACGGACGGACAGACGGACAAGGCTATATCAACTCAGCTCATCATGCTGATCAAGAATATATATACTTTATATAGTCGGAGATGCTTCCTTCTATGCGTTGCAAACTTCTGACCAAAATTAATATACACTTTGCAAGTGTATAATAAAATCGAATCATCAAATGCTGATATGAAGTTAACAATTATATTGTTATTCATAATTGTCATAATAGGTGTATAGCTAAAAGAGCCTTAAGCAGAGCTAACGATCTGGATAAGATCTAAAAATACATGCACACAGTGTAACAATGTGTCATAGCAATATATTCAAAAAAATTCTTTCTTTCTTTTTCAATAAACAAAAATATTTTAATACAATTAGAAAATTTTATTTCTCTGCATGAGTTGTTTCTTTCTTTTTCCTCAAAATAACATTTTTTTGGTATTACAACACTAGATAAATACTTCGACAAAATCAATGATAGGCACCCGAGCATAGTCAATGATTTAATAGAGGTTTCTAAGAGTGAACAAAGCCACTCACCTCGACGTTCGATAAACCTGGTGCAAATAAGATCAGCATACCTTGACATAATGGGAGAAAATTTCCCAGTCCAAGGAGGTAGCAGAGTACAGAGTACATGCTGTTATATGAATGCAGCAGGTACGCTGTGTTTCTATTTGATGAATGAAACACAACAAAAAACAGAATAATAAAAAAAATTTTCTTTTAATTTTTTTTTCTCTCTCCCCAAGTTTAAAAAAAATGATGGTTTTAAATTTTCAGAAGTACGACTTTTTAAATATGCCTATGATAAACATCCAAGGCATAGGTCAAGGATTAATTAAATCCCAAGGCACCACAGCAATAGAACTTCTGAAAACCAAATATATAATTCCACACGAATTTCATTTAATAGACTCCGATTTCGCAATACCGTGTGATGGAATTATTGGCATTGACTTCTTAAAAAAATTCAATTGCCAGTTAGACTTCAAACCGACTGAAGACTGGTTTATAATTTGACCTCAAAACTTATCTTATTCAATTTATGTTCCAATAACATACAGTTCTGGTAATAATTCCCTAATCCTACCAGCAACATCCGAAGTGATAAGAAATATAAAAATTGATTCAAAAGATGATTTCGTTTATATACCTAATCAAGATCTCCAAAAAGGTATTATATTGCAAATAAAATAACTAAATCACAGTGTACTTTGTCCGATTGTTAAATACAAACAATTCCGATTTATTAGTAAACATAAATAATATAAAATATGAATCACTTTCGAACTACAATATAGTTCAAAACACTCAAGATAATAGAAATGAAGAAGTTTTGTCACATTTAAAGAAAAATTTTCCAACACAATTTAAAAACCAACTAACAGAATTATGCACCAGATATAGTGATGTGTTCGGACTACAAACCGAGCCACGTAGAAGAAATTCAAAAACAAGTAGAAAAATTAATAAATGATAAAATAGTAGAACCGTTAGTATCCGAATACAAGTCCACTCTTGCTAGTCCCCAAGAAAGCATTACAATATTCAGAAGAAAAAAAGTGGCGATTAGTAATTGACTATCGCCAAATCAACAAAAAACTACTATCCGATAAATTTCCGCTCCCCAGAATTGACGACATTCTAGACCAACTGGGTCGAGCTAAATACTTTTCTTGCCTCGACTTAATATCAGGTTTTCACCAAATTGAACTGGAAGAAAGTTCAAGAAACATAACATCTTTCTTAACGAGCAATGGCTCATATCGCTTCACGCGATTACCATTCGGTCTTAAAATAGCACCAAATTCATTTCAGAGAATGATGACTATAGCATTCCCCGGTCTAGAACCTTCACAGGCGTTCCTTTACATGGATGACTTAATGGTAATAGGATGTTCCGAAAAACACATGATTAAAAACTTAACTGATGTTTTTAACGTATGTAGGAAATACAACTAAAGTTGCACCCAGAAAAATGTTAATTTTTCATGCACGAAGTGAAATTCCTAGGTCACAAATGCACAAACAAAGGAGTACTGCCAGATGACAAAAAATTTGACGTCATCAAAAATTACCCTGTACCTCATGATGCGGACAGCGCAATACGATTCGTAGCATTTTGCAATTACTACCGTCGATTTATAAAAAACTTCGCTGAGTATTCACGGCACATAACTAGATTATGTAAAAAGAATGTTCCTTTTGAATGGACAAATAAATGCCAAGACGCATTCCAATACTTAAAAGAAAAGCTTATGCAACCAACACTTTTACAATATCCCGATTTTCGGAGAGTTTTGCATTATAACAGATGCTAGCAAACAAGCTTGTGGAGCGGTTCTAACTCAGAACCATAATGAAATTCAACTCCCAATAGCTTATGCATCTCGTCAGAAATGCCAGATGTCGAAAACAACGACTCATACAAAAACTCCTATGACTTTTACTGAAACACCAGTAAACGCTTTCGACATAGTGATAGTGGATACAATTGGTCCACTACCAAAATCGGAACATGGCAATGAATACATAGTCACATTAATATGTGACCTAACAAAATATTTAGTAACCATTCCAATCAAAAGCAAATGCGCAACCAATGTCGCGAAAGCAATTTTTGAAAACTTCATACTCAAGTACGGTCCAATGAAGTCGTTCATTTCGGACATGGGAACAGAGTATAAAAACCAAATTATAACAGATTTATGCAAGTACATGAAGATCAAGAATCTCACCTCTACTGCATACCATCATCAAACTTTAGGGACAATAGAACGAAGTCATCGAACATTTAATGAGTACATTCGTTCATATATCTCTGCAGACAAAACCGATTGGGATGTTTGGATTCAATATTTCACGTATTGCTTCAACACGACACCATCAGCAACCCATGAGTATTGTCCATATGAACTTATATTTGGCAGATTACCAAAACAGTTCATAGATTTTAATAAAATTGACAAAATAGATCCTATTTACAATTTAGATGACTATTCTAAGGAAATAAAGTTTAGATTAGAAATAGCATACAAAAGAGCTAGAATTATGTTAGAAAAAGCCAAGGATTATAGGAAATTACTATATGACAGAAATACAAAAAGTTTTGAACTAAAAGTAGGAGATAAAGTACTAATATGAAATGAAGCAGGTCATAAATTAGACCCAGTATATTTAGGACCATATACAGTAGAAAAAATAGAGGATAATGATAACATTTTTATTAAAGATAGTAAAAATAAGAAAAAAAAAGTACACAAGGATAAGTTAAAAATATATAATCAATAAAACATTTCATGAAAGAAAGAAGAAAAAAAGAAAAAAGAAGAAACGAGAGAAAAAAAATAAATAAATATAATGGTGAAAGTTATAGTTCTTCTGAGAAAGTTAAAATCAAATATAACGTAACTTAAAATATTAAAAATAAAATTCCTCAATGAACACAACTATTTTACAAAAATAGAGATAACACATTTCTAATACATTTTAAGTACTCTTATAACACACAATACATTAACACCTACTCTAAATGACTACATATATTACGTCATTTCTTTACAAAAGGAGGTGTATATCTACCCTACCAATTTAAGTGTATAACATTCAGTTAATACATTGTGACACTTTGTCATAATAAATATAAATATACAAATACCCAAAGACCACATAGAAATACATCAAATCTACCGCTTATATACAAGCCGATCGCTGAGCGTGCACTTTGCACCTCAAGTGGTCAAACCATATGCATACTTTCTGCGTACATATGTATACATAATATATATGTAGATATAAGAACAGTATGTATTAGACTTAAGCGAAACAAAATCAAAATGAATAAAATTATTATTAAATGCACAGCCAACTTGAGCAGAAGCTCTGGCTTATTCATTATATTTAAAACAGCAAAAGAGGAATACTTACAATTTGAAAAAAAAAGAAAACCAAATTAAATTTAGTTTTAGTAGAGGGATCCTTAATAAAGTTATGTAGAGGGAGAGTCTAATATCTAACAGCAAAAGAACCCACCCCATCCCGAAAGAGCTACGGAACCATAGGGTCCAACCTCGCTTTGTATATTGACTCCCACTTGGACAGAAACGCAACAAATTCGACGGCGTTTGATTCATTTGCTTTTGAGTTGTTGTTAAGTCCAAATATATGGTGCAAGAGCACCAATACACAGAAATTGTATTATACCGCTACACTCGTCGTCCAATAAATGGCTATAATCGGAGAATGAAATTATTACCAGAGAGATCTCAAATAAGTTAAGCGAAGCAAACAAACAAAGCTAGATATGAATTATTGGGAACTTTGCTGCGAATTCGATAAGATTTAAGAAGAGGTCCGCACAAATCCACTCGAATATTATTATTTAATATTTAGAAGCTAAAAATGTTAGAGAAAAATTTGTTAGTTTTGCATATGTTTGTTTGTATATACAATACATATATAAATATTAAAGTAACATTGAAATACATTGAAACAACAATCAGTACATTTATTTCTTTTGGCTTATCAACTATTATGAAAATATTCTTTAGAAACAAGCAGCGGCGAGGTTCTTTCTCATATATTCATAAATTTCAGATTAAGATTGGTAGCAAATCAGGGTAGTTATCGAATTCTACAATATGTTGAGTTTTCTCTCCAAATAAAATAAAATTACGACAAGATGATGATTATTTGGATTCTTTAACAATTGACCGGTTTGTCTGAACCCTGAATAGTGTAAGTCATTGATAGTTCACTGTGGACCGTGCTATCACCGTCTTCTGCTATGTTTGAAATTACATCATTTTCCAATGCATTAAAATGTTGGCGCGAAAGCGCATCAGCCACATGGTTTTCTTTACCGGGCTTATAAAAAACATTCGCTCCATGTTCGTCAATGAATAATTTCCATCGTTTGATTTTGGCGTTTGAATTTCTGTCCGAGACAGCGAATGTAAGTGGCTGGTGGTCTGTGTAAATGTTTAGGCGCCGGACCCCGTAGAGGTAATTCCTCAAGTTTTTTAATGCCCAAACGATGGCAAGTAATTCTCTCTCATTTGTGGCATAGTTAAGTTCAGGTCCTCTAAGAGTCCTTGAAATCATTGTAATGGGCCTGCCCTCTTGCGACAAGATAGCCCCTATGCCAGATCGTGAAGCGTCAGTTGTAAGATCAAAGGGCTTGTGAAAATTTGTGTCGCGTAGTATCCTCAGATGCTAATATTGATTTTATTTTTTTCGAATGCTTTTGATTGAAGATCATTGAATGTGATCGAGAGTTTCCTTGACTGACTTGTGCTAACTTTACCATTGTCACATTTTAGAATGTCCGTCAACGGTTTTGCAATAGAGGCAAAATCTTTAACAAAACATCTGTAGTAACTGGCTAGTCCAAGGAAAGAACGGAGACCGAACACAGAAATGTGACCTTTCTTCAGAAACTTTCATGTTTGCATCATTTAGACGCTGAAGAACCCAATCTATGTGCGCTAGGTGATCCTCTTTTGTTTCAGAGAAAATTATTATTATGACAAAATTTTCCAATTTGTTCCCTTAGAACATCAGCGATTGCCCTTTAAAATATACCGGGCGCGTTTTTTAAGCCGAAAGGTAGCCAGCAAAATTCATATTTTCCGTTGTTTACGGAAAATGCTGTCTTCTCTCGATCCCGTTCTGAAAGGGTTATCTTGTGAAACACAGACTTCAGATCCAATGTCGTAAAATATTTCGATTTTCCCATATTGGACAAAATCATTGTGACATTTGGAATGGGATATGTGTCACTAATTGTGATTGAATTCAATTTCCTAAAGTAACTTACTAATCGCTTTTTTTTTTTTCCTTTTTCATCGGTCCCTTTCTTATCGACAACCCAAATTGGGTTGTTATAGGGTGATCTATCTTGTTATTCAGAAATTGTTTAACTTCGGTGTTTACGAAGTCCGATTCACCCATCGGATATTGATATAGTGCGGTGAAGACTGGTACGTTGCTCGTCGTACGAATCGTAGCAATAATGTTTGTATTAAAGGATAGAGACTCTTTTGGGTCTGCAAATGGGTTAGCTCGTTTGTCGATATTTTGTTGACATTCTTAAGAATTGGGTTGCATCCTGCTTGTTGCTGATTTTGCGTCTTCTGGATGTTGCTCAAGTTGTTAAATTGTATTTTAAGTTGCGGTTGCTCTTGGTGGTTTGAGCGGGGGCATCTCGAGGGGAGCTGAGATAGTAACTCGCGTGTTAAATATGCCGACTCAGCTCTGTCCAGTACAATGCACTCCTGGTTGATTACGTTACCGAAAATGCGTTTGAACAATAATACATATTGTAACTAAGTGGTACAACATGTTTGTATTAGTATTTATGTATATTCACTGAGTACAGTGAGTATTCGATATGTGAACATGCTACACCTCCTTTTTTTAGAAAAATAACGTAATTATATGAAGTTATTTTCTTAGTGTAGTTCAAGTTCAAATTTCTTTCTTACCTCTCCCGCATTTAAATGTGCGTCCCTCTACCCACGAACTCGCACATTTATGACCCCTGCTCGGACTCGCGATCTCGACCTTTTTCTCTGCTTGTGCGTCCCTCAGTTGAATGTGCGTCCCTCAGCCAACGAACTGACCTCTGCCAGAAAAATAACGGAAAGAGCTCGGTGACCCAAGTGAGCCACTACGTGCCCACCCTTGATCTAGTTACTTGTATATAGAAAAGAAATAAGTAATTAATTTTTTTTGTGTTTGATGATATATGTTTATAATTGATGATAATAAAAATTATTTATATATTTTTTTATTTTAGTCGAATCACAAAATATTGATATTCACATATAAAGGTTTTTTCTTTTTATTACATATTTAATTTTGTTTTGTTTTATTTTATTTTACCCAATTTTTTTTTCTTTTTTTTTTAAATTCTTTTTCCCTTTGTTCAATAAAAATGTTTTGTATATATATTTTTTCATTTATTATTATATTATTTCTTTTTTTTTGATAGGTTGATCAAACCCTGTTTCATGAAACGTTTAGTTTATATATATTCTTAATCTATCCTTATGAACTTTTTGTTCTTTTTTCTTACAATCTCTAATTAAAATGTTATCATTAACTCCTAAATATATATCTTCTAATTTACGACCTGTTTCATTCTTTAATAACACTGGGTCTCCTACTTCTATGCTTAAGTCATTAGTATTCTTATCATAATATGTTTTTTGCTTAGCTTTATTTTTTTCCAAAAATTTTCGAGCTCTTTTATAAGCTGTTTCTAATCTAAACTTAACCTCCTTAGCGTAATCGTCTATAGACTCTATATTATAGAGTGGATCTATTGTATCTATGCTATTAAAATGTTTTGGCAAATTGGATTGTTTGCCGTGTACTAGTTCATATGGACAGTAATTATGTGCCATAGATGGTGTGGTGTTGAAACAGTAAACAAAATATGTTAACCATACATCCCAATCTGCTTTATCAATTGATATGTAGGAACGAATGTACTCGTTGAAAGTTCTATGACTTCTTTCTATTGTTCCTACTGTCTGGTGGTGGTGTGCTGTTGACGTTATATTGTCAATTTTTAAATAATTGCACAAGTCATTTATAATAGAATTTTTGTATTCTGTTCCCATGTCCGTAATGAACGTCTTCATTGGACCATACTTTAGAATAAAAGATTCGAATATAGCTTTTGAGATTGTTGTTGCGTTTTTATTTGCAACTGGAATGGCTACTAAGTATTTTGTAAGATCACATAATAAAGTGACTACATACTCATTGCCGTTATCTGTGCGTGGTAATGTGTGTCCACTATTACCTTATCAAAAGCATATATGGGGGTTTCTGTAATAGTTAATGGGGTCTTGGTATGTGTTGTCGTTTTCGACTTCTGGCATTTTGGACATTTACGTATGTACTCTTTTACATGACGAGTCTTGTTTTTCCAATAATAGTGTCTCTTTATTTTAATTAGTGTTCTTCATATGCCAGTATGACCTCCTTGTATAGGATCATCATGATAAGTAGACATTATTGCTTCTTTATCCTTATCTTTTTCGATAATGGTCACCGGTTGGAGTAGCGCTACTCTTAATGATTTTAATTTTTTATTGCCCATTTTTTTAAAAGATTCTATTGAAATATTTTCAAAAATCTTTTCACTCGTTGCCAATTTGAGTTGAGTGATCTCAAGTATACCGACTTCTTTTTCAAGCCTTTGAGAAAATTGATCTAAATCAAGATTTCCATTGGTGTACAGATCGCCAACGTTAATTATTGCAAAAACTTTTCTTCCAGTACCTTTCGTACTTCATCATTGCAAACGACTTCATGTACGTTGGACTTGGAAGGTTTATTAGGAACTTGCCTAAGCATAGTTTCCTTTTTGTTGTCTGGCCAGAGATTATTTTGTCTACTTTGCTGCCTGGTTCGGATATAGTTATCCGCGATAGGGCATCTGCCACAAAATTGTCTTTTCCCTTTAAGTATTCCACTGTGAAATCATATTCCCCTAGTTCTAGTCTCATACGTGTTAATTTTGAACTTGGATTAACCATCGAAAATAGGTATGTAAGTGGTCTGTGGTCAGTTTTAACTACAAAATGCTTTCCATAGATGTACGGTCTAAAATATACTATCGCCCAATGAATGGCTGCTAATTCTTGTTCCGTAGTGCTCTTATTGCTTTCACCTTTCGTTAATGCTCTCGATGCATATGCTATTGGTAGTTGGAGTCCATAGTGGTTTTGAGTTAAAACCGCAAAATGCAAAATTCTAGTAATTTGAGATTATATTTTCTACAAAGTTCAGAAACATCTTGTAGATTTTTTATCATTTGTTTTTCTGAACACCAAACAACGATTAAATCGTCCATATAAAGGAATGCTTGTGAGGGTTCTAGACCCGAAAACGCGATAGTCATCATCCTCTGGAATGAGTTTGGTGCTATCTTTAGTCCAAATGGTAATCGTGTAAAACGATATGAGCCATTGCTCGTTGAAAAGGGCATTATGTTTCTTAAACTTTCTTCTAGTTCTATTTGATGAAATCCTGACATTAAGTCAAGACAAGAGAAATATTTTGCTCGGCCCAATTGTCTAAAATATCATCAACTCTTGGGAGTGGAAATTTATCAGACAAGAGCTTTTTGTTGATTTGGCGATAGTCGATTACTAATCGCCATTTCTTTTCTTCGGGTCCCTGAAGGGATTTCTTTGGTACTAAAAGAAGTGGGCTATTATATTCGGATACAGAGGATTCCACAACCTTGTCATTGATTAATTTCTTTTCTTAACTTGTTCTTGAATTTGATGTACATGACTATGCGGATTTCTATAATTTTTCAGGTATACTGGTTCATTGTCTTTCAATCTCAATGTTTGTTTATACAAGTTATTTGTTGTGATGGGTTCGGTTTGTAGTCCGAATACGTCACTATATCTTGTGCATAATTCTGTTAGTTGATTTTTAAATTGTATTGGAAAATTTTTCTTTAAATTTGATAGAACTTTTTCATTTCTACTATCTTGATTGTTTTGAGCTACTTCGCAGTTCGAAAATGATTCATATTTGATATTATTTATGTTTACTAATAAATCAGAATTGGTTGTATTTAACAATCGGACAAACGTACATTGCGATTTCGTTATTGTCCTTTTTGGATTTCTTGATTAGGTATATAAACGAAATCATCTTTTGAATCAATTTTTATATTTCTTATCACTTTGGATGTTGCTGGTAGGATTAGGGAATTATTACCAGAACTGTATGTTATTGGAACATAAATTGAATAAGATAAGTTTTGAGGTCAAATTATAAACCAGTATTCAGTTGGTTTGAAGTCCAACTGGCAATTGAATTTTTTTATGAAGTCAATGCCAATAATTCCATCACACGGTATTGCGAAATCGGAGTCTATTAAATGAAATTCGTGTGGAATTATATATTTGGTTTTCAGAAGTTCTATTGCTGTGGTGCCTTGGGATTTAATTAATCCTTGACCTATGCCTTGGATGTTTATCATTTTATTGCGTTAAATGTCATAGTTATCTGAATTCAATTTTAGAAGTGATATATCTGCACCAAATGTTAAAATTGTTTTTGTGGCATGATTTACATATGTTACAAAAACATTGAGACTAAAAATTATTGAATGTATTTTATTTATTATTCGGTTATACTTAAAGGGTTTTGAGAGTTTTCCGAATTATTTTGCATAACTCTCACATTATTGTTATTGTTAGAGTTTTGGTTATAGTGATTTCTACCTGTATAGTTTCCTCTATTCTGACCTTGTCGTCTATAACTTCCGCGATTATTGTTGCGACCTCTCTTGTTGTTATTTTGATAATAGCCTCTTTCTCGGTTTTTACCCCAGCCTGCATTATTATAATTGCTTGCTGTCTGCCTAAAGTGTAGGACAGAGTTAGCTTGGCCAGTTGCCTCTGTGCAACTGCTGACAAATTTAGCAATGGCATCATTCATATTACTGAATGTGCCCGCCTGCATAATAAGTTTTACCTTATCAATAGCGCAGTTTTGTGTCATTGCCTTTACAGCTTGGATGCCAAATCTGATGATAACCCATCCTCCTTCTAGAAATTTCGCAAGTTTTTCCACCTCTTGGGTGTACTGATTGGCTGTTTTGCTCTTTTGTTGCAAATAAAGGAGTTTGGCAGAAGTAACTTCTACTGATTCTTCTTTTACGGACTTTTTCAATTGTGTGATTATGCAACAATTGTCTGTTCGTTACTAATAAGGTCTCGAGCATGACCAAATTAAAATTTGGTTTTTATTATCTGGACTGCAATTGCTTCGTGAGTGTATTTTAGTTTCGATGTCAGATTCTTCGCTCATTTGTTCAGAATCATTTGGACTATCTGTGGCTAGAATTGACTCATCAAATTTCGCATCTGTATTTAATGCGTTTGGTATAAAAATGTGAAGACTATGTCTATCCGAGATTGTTCTGAGCTGTGTTCTTAATCGGTCTAGATTTTCTCTCGCTTGTAGCAAGTGCAAGTTATTAAGCCGACTAAACATCTCTGCGAATAGATTATTATTAGCATTAAATTTTGTAATCGAAATTCGCACATGTTTTAGTTTAGTTTTATTTTTTATATTTATGCTTTTATTAAGGCATTTAAATGATTTGTCGAATTCTACTCTATGGTCTTTGACACTTTGAACAATTTTCGGCCATTCCATGGAATGGGTTTATTTAAAAAGTCGTACTTCTGAAAATTTAAAACCATAATTTTTTAAAACTTGGGGAGAGAGAAATAAATTAAAAAAAAAATTTTTTATTATTCTGTTTTTTGTTGTGTTTCATTCATCAAATAGGAACACAGCGTACCTGCTGCATTCATATTATTCATCTGTATTCTGCTACCTCCTTGGACTGGGAAACTTTCTCCCGTTATGTCAAGGTATGCTGATCTTATTTGCACCAGGTTTATCGAACGTCGAGGTGAGTGGCTTTGTTCACTCTTAAAAACCTCTATTAAATCATTGACTATGCTCGGGTGCCTATCATTGATTTTGTCAAAGTATTTATCTAGTGTTGTAATACCAAAAAAAAAAATGTTATTTTGAGGAAAAAGAAAGAAACTACTAATGCAGAGAAATTAAATTTTCTAATTGTATTAAAATATTTTTTTTTATTGAAAAAGAAAGAAAGAATTTTTTTGAATATATTGCTATGACAGATTATTACTCTATGCGCATTTATTTTTAGATCTTATCCAGATCCTTAGCTCTGCTTAAGGCTCTTTTAGCTATACACTTATTATGACAATTATGAATAACAATATATTTGTTAACTTCATATCAGCATTTGATGATTCGATTTTATTGATAACATTCGCAGTGGAATCCACTGATTTTGAATCAATTAACCCCATTGTGGGTGTACTTTATCTATCATCAAATTTGCTTATTTTATTATTAAACATATTTTTCATGTTTTTTTGAATTAGAATTTTGAAAAAAAATTTTTTCGGCCATTATCTTTAACAGGATTTTACTTATTGGTTTGTATAGCTTTAAAGGTTATACATATATTGGGCAGATAAGGTTCCACTCAATTTTACAATGTTTAATTATTTCTATAGCTTAATATGTATTTTTTTTAAATAATCATCCATTTCTGCTTTCTGGTCGTCGCCGATTGGCTCGCTGATGGTCCAGGGCAGTTGGCGGGGCTTATTTTGAGGAGGAATTAATGGTTTACTTATTGATTTTATAATTTTTATATCTGAGTGAGCGAGAGTTGTTGGCTTAACTTTTTGTTGAAGACTTGACTTTAAGAAGTCAAGTTCTTCTTGTAATTTTTGGGCAGTTGCCCAAGGTGCTCTGCTTTTTTCGCATATAATAGCCACTTTATGTGTGCTATTCTTTTCTTTATTTTTTTCTGCAACCCACCTTTATTTGCCATAACTCTCTCTCTACTCACTCAGTTTTTTCCATTTGTTTCCTTTTCACAGATAGGTTCTGTTGATTTTTCCTCCTTCCTTGATCTTGCCTGGGTGCTTTTTCGTGTTTACTCGTCGTTAGAAGTGTTTTGCTTATGTTTGTATTAGTATTTATGTATATTCACGGAGTACAGTGAGTATTCGATATGTGAACATGCTACACCTCCAACATACTCCCCCATTAGAGAATATATTAGTGCCTTCAGTCGACTTAAATTGAATTCTTAACCGCTCTGCTTATAATACCGACTACTCTTCCAGTCAGCCAACATTGAGGAGGAAGATTACCTTCATGGATCAAGACAAGTTGAATCATTGCTATGTTTCTCTTTGGTCCCAACCATTTCGCTCGCTCTTGCAAAGTGTGGATATAATCCCGTTTCCAGGTTCCAAAAACGATGTTTGAAATAGGTAATTCCCTGCCAACGAGTCATTTGGCTTGATCCAATGTTGGTTGGAATTGTCCGTAGTGAACAGCCGATAAGCAGATGCGCTGGTGTTAAAATTGCTTCTACTTCGATTACAATTAATTGAAGCACGAGGTGGGATAAAGTTGAATTCGAAACCAGTATTGTGACTGAATTCTGGAACATATCTAAGATTGACCTCTGTCCAGAAAAATTTTGGAGGATTTCGACAAAATTATATAGATCCTTTTGGGAATACCTCGTCTTCCAATAAATCGCTTTAATCAGAGAATGAAGTTATTACCAGAGAGATCTGAAATAAGTTAAGCGAAGCAAACAAACAAAGCTAGATATGAATTGTAGGGAACTTTGCTGCGAATCCGATAAGCTATGAGAAGAGGTCCAAATATGTAAGAGATAAATTTGTTAATTTTGCATATGTTTATTTGTATATATAATATGCAAATATTGAAGTAACATTGAAATACATTGAAACAATAATCAGTACATTTATTTCTTTTGGCTTAACAACTATTCTGAAAATATTCTTTGGAAACAAGCAGCGGCGAGGTTTTCTCTCATATATTCATATATGTATGTATTTCAGAGTTTTGACCCTGATTCAGAAGACGCGTCATTGATAAGTTCTTAATTGGCTGATAAGCAAAAAATGAATGCTCTCATGTAAACATGGGAATGGCCACAAAAGCTTTTGTCACGGAATTAATATATTTGACCTGATTTTGAAATATTTTTAATGAGTAATTTATAGTTACTTGATACTAATTATACCCTGTACCCATAGGGTAAAAGGGTATATTAAAGTCACTAAAATGTATGTAACAGGCAGAAGGAGAATTTTCCGACCCCATAAAGTATATATATTCTTGATCAGTATCAATAGCGAAGTCGATTGAGACATGTCCGTCTGTCCGTCCGTCCGTCCGTATGAACACCGAGATCTCAGAGACTATATGAGCTAGAGCAACCAAATTTGGTGTCAACATCCGTCTATTGTATAAGCACCTCAAGTTTATTTTAAATTTTGGCCACGCCCACTACCGCCCCCGTAATTTAGAAAAACTATAACTTGAGCTGTAATAAAGATATTGTATTCTTGTTTGGCACACTTAATAATATAGCCAATATGCACCAGCTGACCAAATTTTGTCGAAATCGGACAATAATTATCGGAGATATACGTATTTCCATTTTGTACTGAAACGTCCCATGCAAAATGGGCTGCTAAGAGTGAGCGAGAAAGCATGCGTCCGCTGTTGCTGCATGCTAAGAGAATTTGTTTTTGTAAATTGATGGCGATTTTGATCGTTTTTGACTTTATGGAGTACTTTTACTTGGTACAGGGTATACTCAATGTCGGCAGGGACGACTTGCTTGCTTCATTTGAATCTGTGAAAGGTTTTTCATTTATACTTCATTTCACTTTAAATGTATTTAGACAACAGACTTCAAACGGCTAAAAGTCACAATAAAAATAAAATTACATTTGTGGAAATCGCAATTCCGATTTTTCGTTTTCTAAAGACTGTCCTATATCAGTCCCAACTAGGCAAAACGCTCCTAAAACATAACATTTTAAAACAAAACCAACAAACACACACATAAATCTATACATACATATATGTACATATAAATATATTTTTTACACAAAAAAATACACAAAAAAATTAAATGTAATTGTTTCTTTCCATAGCATTTAATCTAAAAATAATCTATGAAATTTAAATATTAATATTAAAAAAAAAACCAAAATGAAAATCAATTGTTTGATCGTCTATAACAAATCTATAACAAAATAAAATAACAAAAAAATATGAAAGAATTAAAACAACAAATACATAATATATTCTTCTAAGTTTACAATGGTAAATGGTTACAATATATATAAACATGCATATAAATATATATGAATCTATGTATATACATACATACATTATTTTGTTTTTTACATAAATAAACTGAGAAAGAAAATGTGCGAAAAAATCTTAATAATTATGTACATCAGATGAAGACGATAAGAGAACAAAGTAGAAGAAGAATTGAGAAAGTTGAAGATGAAACGAAAGTTGAGATGAAAAAGAATTGATTAAATAAAGAAACATTTATATTAACAAAATATGATTATGATGTATTTGTTTGTGATTATAAATAAATATATATATATATGTATATTCACAACAGACGACAGGAACATTACAAGAACAAATTAAATAAATGCAACAAATAAATATTTAGATTTATATATATATATATTATATATATTATATATATACATATATATGTATGAAATTTATTTGCAAAAGTATTTTTATGAAAAACTTCAAAATAAATGCGATATACAAAAAGTAATTACTTTGATTTTTATTCATGCGACGAACTTAACCAAATGAAATGGTAAAAGAAATAAATATCTGACATATTATATTATTATTAAATGCAAAGTATTAAAAAGGCAATGTTTCAGTAAGACTGTTGGAAAATGTGGAAGTATTCGTAAATCTTTTAAATTTTAAGATCTATAAAGGATAGAATCCATAAGGTAAGGGTATTCCTAGTGGAACAGTTGGAGTCATTTACATATATGTTATATTGAGCAGTGTCTTTACAGTAGTCCGATCTAGATGGAATTGAATGGCAGTGGAGTATTATATTTTAAAATGTTGTATTTTTTTACTATAAATCACTAAAAATATTTAAAAATCAGGTCAAATATATTAATTCCGTGACAAAAGCTTTGGTGGCCATTCCCATGTTTATATGAGAGCATTCATTTTTCGCTTATCAACCAATTGGGAACTTATCAATGAGGCGTCTGCTAATTCAAGGTCAAAACTCTGAAATATATGATTTAATAAGAAAGAACCTCGCCGCTGCTTGTTTTTAAAGAACATTTTCAGAATAGTTGATAAGCCAAAAGAAATAAATATACTGATTATTGTTTCAATGTATTCCAATGTTACTTTAATATTTGTATATTTCTCTACATTTTTCTACTCTCAACTCAGCAAATGACTGAAAATACAATTTTGACTACAAGACAGAGTCAATAGCAAAAACTAATTTCATTTCGATTTGACCAGTCGATGAGTGGAGTCAAAGATGGGAACTCTGTTTAAAGTTATTTTGATTCACTTCCTTCTTCAGGGGATAAATGCAAAACCTACGAATAAGGAACCAAAAAATTGGGTAAGTGCCAGTGACTTTAATTGAATTCGTGATAAGATTATATAGACAGAGGACATTTCTATAATCTCTTTCAGGATGATGTCATTTTTGACGCTCAGTATGGCGATGATTACTGCTTTAGTGTTGTTCGACCCTTGATAAATCATTTAAAACGTGTGAACAAACAAATTGATGCCAATGATGAAATGAAGAAAAATATTCCAAAATTATAAAAAGAATTGGAACGTGTTAAACTAGAACTCAAGGAAAAGGAAGACGTTCTCAATGGGAAGGATGAACAAATCAAATACTTGAAGGATTTGATAAATGTGAAGGATGATCAATTAAAGACACAAGTTGATACATTTACTAAAACGAATGAACAAATCAAGGATTTTATGGACTTGGTAAAGACGGAAAATTATTTACTGAAATCAAAAGATGAACAAATACAGGAACAACTTAAGCCACAAAATGCAATACTAACTGAAAACAGTAAACAAATTAAGGACTTTAAAGATTTGATTAATTTGAAGGATAAACCATGCGACGAACAATTAAAAGTGAAAATTGGATCAAAAGATGAAGAAATCAGTGACTTAAAGAATGCATTAAATGAAAAGAATAAACAAATTGATGATCTAAGGACCCAAATTAATAAGGACTCGAAAATGTTAGAAGAGAAAAATCAACAGTTGATGAAGTACAATCAGCAGGAAGAGAATCTTCCTGTACAGCCATTATCTGGATGGACTGCAATCCAAAGACGGATGGATGGAAGTGTGGACTTTGACAGAGATTGGGAGGACTACAAGAATGGATTTGGAGACATTCGAGGAGAGTTCTTCCTTGGGCTCGAGCGAATACATTTAATGACCAAATCCCAACCCCATGAGCTATATATTCAATTGAGAGATGTAAAAGGAACAACTAAATATGCCCACTATAATAATTTCAAAGTTGGAAATGAAACGGAAAACTTCAAACTTTTATCAATTGGTGAATACAGTGGAAGTGCAGGCGATGGATTGAGCGATATTGTTGGTTCTATGTTTTCAACTCGAGATCGGGATAATGATAAATCGCTGCTGAATTGCGCTAAATACACGGAAGGAGGATGGTGGTACTATTCGTGTTCAGATAGGTAATATAAATATATAAATAATAGTTTAATTCATAATTAATTTAATTTTCTTATTTTCAGTCTATTAAATGGTAAGTACTATCCAAAAGGTAGTAGTCCAGATAATGAAGGCGTTTTTTGGAGTTCTTTTAACGATGATTTATATGACATCACTTCATTAACATTCACCCAGATGATGATACGGCCAATAATTCTTATTAATTAATTTGTTCCAACATTCTTTCAACAACAATAACATTTATTATACAATAAATAAAATTAAATAATTTGATCTACATAAATGTTAATTACCAAATAATATAATCATTGACTTTTAAAAAGCACATATATTAAAATAAAACTAAATTGCTCCAAAACTATTTCATATTTATTCTGAAATTTTATTAAATTAATTTTATTATATATGGGCATGGGAATAATATCAATTTTTATAGATTTATCGTAGAAAATAAGTTTTTATTTGCAGGAATTTTAAATAAATGGATATAACTACATATCTAACGATCGTAATTCAATAAACTTCTCTGTGACTAATAATACTAGGGCTGCTTTATATATTTCGGGAATAGCAAAAAGGAACAAATATTTTTAAATGGAAATGGCTTTATTATTCAAAATTTTCCCCCCTGATGATTACTTTTGCACTCATTCGAACAATTGGTTATATTTCTCTTAAGACACCTTCAAAACATGGTTTTTGAACTCTCCAACTGGTTCTTTACCACGCAGGTTTTTATACCCTGTACCCATAGGGTAAAAGGGTATATTAAAGTCGCTAAAATGTATGTAACAGGCAGAAGGAGAATTTTCCGACCCTATAAAATATATTCTTTATCAGCATCAATACCCGAGTCGATTGAGACATGTCCGTCTGTATGAACACCGAGATCTCGGAGACTATAGCTAGAGCAATAAAATTTAGTGTTAACATTCGTCTATTGTGCAGGCAGGTCAAGTTTGTTTTGAATTTTTGCCAGGCCCACTTCCGCCCCCGTAATTTAGAAAAAAACGATAACTAGAACTGTAATAAAGATATCGCACTCTTATTTGGTGCACTCAAAAGTATAGCCAATATGCACCAGCTAATCAAAATCGGACATTAATTATCGGATATATACGTATTTCTGTTTTGTTTTGAAACGCTCAGTGCAAGCGAGATAGCATGCGTTCGCTGTCGCTGCATGCTATCAGAATTTTGTTGTAAATTGATGGCAATTTTGATCGTTTTTGACTTTATTAAGTACTTTTAATTGGTACAGGGTATACTCAATGACGGCAGGGACGACTTGGTTGCTTCATTTAATAATAAGTTGTAAGCTTGAAATTTTCCTGTTTTATTTCGCTTAAGTTGCTTTGGAAGTGTATCGTGAATTGAAGATCCTTGTGTATTTGCGATGTTTTTGATGTGTCTGCCGATGCTCCATTGAAACCTCGGGTTAATGTCGGGGAGTCCAGTTTCTGCCAACATGTTGAAAATTGGGGTAGTACGAACAGAATGGGAGTCTGATGGCGGAGTGGATAGTTTCTTTTAGGTTTGTTTAATTAGTTGTTCCATAAATTGGAAGGCCGTATCTTAGCAAGGATAATAGATTTAGTTATGTTTATGAGGGATGAATTGTTGCTTTTTAGTTAATGGTTGCTTAAACATTTAATTACATTTAGTCTACTGTTTAATGTATTTGTTAACGCTTATTGTCAAATATTGGACCTAGTATTTTAAGACTATGTGTTTCTTTAATATTTACATTGTTAATCCTAATATCAATATTGTTACATAGGCTGATATTTTAGTGCCAGTGACTTTGCACCATTGCTCAGTTTCATAGAAAAGTTTATCTATGTGGGTGCTATGGATGTTCGGCTTAAAAAAGAGGCAGAGGTCATCCGCGTACATTGTGTGTGTGAAGAATTTGTTTTGATTAATCAATTTATTAAATCTATTAAAAGCGATTAGAAAAAGTGTGACAGATAATTGGGACCCTTGTGGGATTCCGTTGTTTAAGTTCATATTACTCTAGAGAGTGACTTTCACTTTTATTCTGCGATTGTTAAAAATGCTACGTGTGAAGCTTATGATTTTCGTGCCAAATTTCCATTCTTACAGTTGCTGAAGGATGCAGTGCGCGGCGACTCTATGAAAAGGTTTCTCCATGTCAATTGAAAGAACCGATATATGATTTCTTGTGGCTAGGTTGTTGCATACGTAGTTGTCTATTATAAGTAATGGGTCAGTGATGGAACGATTTTGTTTATAGGCGCATTGATATGGGGATAGAAGATTTTCTTGTTTGAGGATCCACATGATTCTTTTTGAGATAATTTTTTCTAAATTCTTCGAGAAGCAAGAAATAAGGGATATTGGTCTATAACTGTTTAGCAAACCTTTTGGTTTGTTTGGTTTGTCAATTGGAATAATTAAAGCAATTTTCCATTGTTGGGGGATGTGACTGGTATTTTATTATAGAGGTCAATCAGTTTATTAGTTACGTCTAGTGGCAATTTTTGAATAATTTGGTAAGGAATGATATCATGTCCAGGTGTGGAACCTTTAAGAGAGTTGAGACAAGATTGGAGTTCTATATTTGTAATTGGACTTCGAGTATTTGTTATGATGCTTTGGTCTATATAATGGTGTTTGGTACTTTTAAAGGTGTGTGAGAAATTTGAATCGTCTGAGCAGATAGACCACGTTTTGCAGAATGCGTTAGCTATTTTAAGTGGGTCACAGGTATTTCCTTTCTCGGCTTTAATTTCATGTATGTATGTGTGTGTTTTTTCTCATTCCTGTGATGATGTGAACCTTGTCCCAGAGTACCTTGGTGGTTGTACTAGGACTGATGTCTCCTGTAAATTTAGCGAAAGCGTTTCTTTGTTCTATTTTTACTGCATATTTAAATTTTGTATTTGCTTTTTAATAGTTTATTTTAGTCCTTAAGTGTTTTCTCAATCTATTTGGACATTTTACTTCTTTATTCTTTTTTAATTTTTCTTGTTCAGCGGACCACCAGTATATAAGTATCTAACAAATTTGTGAGTTGTTGGGTATGTTGTGGGGAGTATTTTTATTGTAATTGGGAAGTGGTCGCCGTTGACCAGGAGGCATTTAGATTTAGTGCTGGAGAGCAGAGGTCTGCTATGTGTCTTAAGGTGTTATGAGTGGTGTAGTGTGTGGGGTCCCCACTATTTAGTACAGTGAGGTTGCTATTATTTATGAATTTAGCTTTAACATTTCCTCTTTGCATTAGAATCTCCTAGCAGCACAACAGGTTTGTTGAAACAATTTATTAGATCATGTTCAATAAATATTTCTGTTGGCGAAAGGTATATATTAATAATTATGAACGGATTTTTTGATTGTATTTCTGCAGCAATTGCTAAAATGTTCGATTGACATTTTACTATTTTATGTTGTATTGGATATTAGTAAAGCTACTCCTCTATATCTATTATATGTATATCTCCTATATATTATATCCATATCATTCTTCTGATAAAATGCAAACTGATTTGGTGTTGAAAACGTTGAGCTTCTGTCTATTAAATGGGTTTCTTGTAGTGCTATTTTATGAGTTTTGAGATTTTTTATTAGTAGAGAGAGATTGTGATATTTGTAATTATATCCATTTATGTATGTTCCATTGTGTTTTTTAATGTTCATAATGTTGGAATAAGATGAGTTTGTTGATTTAATTTATTTTGTTCTATTTATATATTGTTAATCTCTCTCCTTATCGCCCGCGCCTCTCCCCAGAACAGCGATATTGCGCTTTAATGCACTAAATCATTATAGGCCATCGCGGGGACCGGGAGATGATTAAAGAGACTTGTAATTACCGCAACTCAACTTCTTCTATGAGACTATCCGCATCAGAGAGCGTTGAGTTATTTTGTGTGTTTGCTATTTGTTTATCAGTTGCGTCTGTGTCTGTTTCTGAGTCGGAAGGTGATATTGAGTCAAATGACGTTGAGTCGTTTTTAGTTATTGGTGTGTTTCTTTAAGCTTTGCTTGATTTACTGTTCACTGGTGTTTGTGGTGTTCTAACAGTTTTTATATTGTCTTTGGAGTTGATTTGGTTTTTTGAGGTGGATGGAGTGACTTTTGTCTCATTTGGTTTTTCTGTGTTTCTGTGTAAATAGTTTCTGAGTATGTTTTTTTTGGTATTTAATAGTGTAGGTTGCTGTTGCTTATAAAATTTTGTTTTAGCTTCGTACATTGTGCATTTTTTAGTTGTTTTGATTTTAATTATTGCTTGTGCTTCTCTGACTTTTGGGCATTCTTTTCTACTAGCTAAGTGCTCTCCGTTACAGTTGATACAAAAAGTGCGTGTGCACTGTATTGGCTGGTGAAATGGTAGACCAAATGGGTTGCAAATTGGGCTAGGAATATATTCCTTAACCCGAGCTACTTGCCATGAGATCCGTAATTTTTTTGGGAGACTATATAAGTTAAAGGTTATCTGGACCACACCGTGTGGAACAGCTTTGCCATCGATTTGTTTTTGGTATTTATAAATGTCAAAAACTCCTTGAGACTGGAACTCTTGCTCTATGTCCTCATCTGAGACATTATTGAGATAGGGGGCATATACTGTGCCCTTGCAATGGCTTAGGTTCGAGTGATATTGACATTGAATTTTGCAAACGCTTGGAAGCTCTTTGGCTGCTATGAATTTTTCTGCAATAGTTATATTTTGAACGGAGATTAAGAGACTGCCATCTCTCATTTGGTTTTAATGATTTTATTGCTGATGAGTTTAATTGCTCTTTCAACTGCGATGCACGAGTATGACGAGAGTGGCTTTTCCGTATCATTTGAAGACATAACTATAAATTTAGGGTTGGGTAAGTTGGCGGTTGGGAGCTCTGGGAAGGCTTCCAGAAGCGTTGTTGTCTTTTCTGTTTTACGATTTGCCACTTGGCTATTGTGCCTTGGGGGCATTTCTGTTTCTTAGTTTACTCTGTTTTTCAATGTAGTTTTGCGAAGGTGAAAAGAGAATCGACGATAGAAAATTTGATAAACTGTTAATCTCTCCGATAGCAGAACCATTCAGCTGAAGGTTTAGTCGACGAGTGCCCACAACATAACAAATATGTGAATGAGTCCAAATGTTCGACTAGGAATACCCTTACCTTATGGATCCTATCCTTTATGGATCTTAGAATTTAAAAGACTTACGAATACTTACACAATTTCCAACAGTCTTTCTAAAACGTTGCCTTTTTCATACTATCCATTTAGATCATTGGGAGAACTTCAATGATATGATGTCAGATATTTATTTCATTTTTCTAGTTAGTCGCATGAATATTATAAAAGTTATCAAATTACCATTTCATTTGGTTAAGTTCGTCCCCTGAATAAAAATCAAAGTAATCACTTTTTTTTATATCGCATTTATTTTGAAATTTTTCATATATGTATGTACATACTTATGCAAATAAATTTATACTTATTATAAACAAATCACCCCGGATTTAACTAACTCTCACGCTTAGAGTCCGAAAACTGCAAACCAAGCAAAATCTATCACTTATAAACAGGAAGATCACATACACCCTTTTCATGGGAACAGACTCCAAAGTGACCAATCGGAATCGATCACGCCATAAAATTTACTATGAATAATCTTAGAACCTTAAGAGTTCAGTTCAGTTCCAGTCCAGCTTTAGTCCAGTTTTGGTTAAGCTAAAAACTGTGTACACTATCTTATAACTTATAATTGTTAAAGTGTAAAAGGAAAAAGAACTCCGTTGAAAAATAAAAAAAATAACTTTTTTTTAAATAAAAACAACGTTGAAAATAAAATTATATATGTAAATATATATATATATATATATATATATATATATATATATATATATATATATATATATATATATATATATATATAATATATATATATATATATATATATATATATATATATATATATATGTGTATATAGATTTCTTTGTTCCATTTATTTATTTATTTATAATAAAGTTAGAGCTAATTAAAATTAAATCTAACTTATCGCTAAAGCGCTGGCTCCTAAGGCCTTCGGCTGATAGTGTGTTATAGTTGTGATTGTTTATTTACATCTTTACATTATATTTGCATGTTTGCAGTAAATTTGTTGTACATTATAGGAGGTGGTATGTGTTGGTGAGTTTAAGGAATTTAATGATTTTAGATATGTTATCGGGGGTTGGATTAGAAAGGAGCGATATGGGTCATAAATTTTGAAATACGTGGTTTTTAAATTGTGAAGCTTGAGGACAATTTTTCAAAATATGCTTAATGTAAGGTCTGTTATTGTGTGACAGTTTGGGCAGTTTGTTAGGGTGTTGTCAGTGCTGATGGAGTGTTGGTGAGTAAGTCTTGTGTGACCTAGTCTGAGTCTTAGTATTTTAATTTGGTCGCTGCGTATGATATTATTTTGTTTGCAATTTTTTAGGTAGTCGCCTGTGTGTGTTAGGTTAGTATTAATTTCTTGGTACCATGTGTTCCAGAGCTCTATACTGTGCTTGAGTTGTTGACATATTTCGTTTTGGAGGGGTTTGCTAATGTCTGTAGTGTTAAAGTTGGGGGTGTAATATAGAGGTAGATTGTTTGTGGATTTCGCTATTGGGTCTGTTAATTCATTTCTTGCGATACCACAATGACTAGGTATCCAAAGGAATTTTATTTCTGATGCTTGTAGGAAAAATCCAATGAGGACTGGTTGTTTTGTTCGGAAGTGGGAGGCAGGGAATGTTGTGATCTTTGCATGTGTCTATAATTTTTGCTAGTGTGGATGTTAGTTCTTTTCTTTTTCCTTTTTGTTTAATATATTTAAGAAGTGGGGAACTTGAGCTGTGTAGCAGTGTTTTATAGGCTTTGGCTGTGATGAGGTCTCTTTTTTGTTCAATTGTTGGTGTATTAGATGCAAAGAGCAGGTTTGGAATAGGGGTTGAGTGGAGTGCTCCAAGTGATATACGTATTGCAGCATTGAATAAGGATTTCAATTTATTAAGAGTTGACTTTGGAGAGTAGCCGTATATGAAAAGCGCATAATCTATTTTTGATATTAACGTGGATTTTGTTATGTTGATAAGTGTGTGTGTGTTGCAATTAAATTTGGGACTTGCTAAACATTTTATTACGTTGAGTTTTTTGTTTAAGGATGGTTGTGTTTGCTTTATGTGTGAGTCCCATCTGTATTTGTTGTTGATTGTTAGCCCTAAGATTTTTAAGCTGGAGACTGAGGGAACTCGGACATTGCTGAAGAGTGGCTATGTCTTACTAGTTGTGCTTTTAACTTTGATATTAATTTTCCTGTTGGACATAAAATTTATAATGAAATTTATGATTTTGGGGCCAAAGCCTTTGAGAAGTCAAGGGCTATGACCGAGGCGTTCTTTTTAGACCTCAACGACTTAGTTATCAGGTGGTCTGCAAGAAGCAGACCGTCTGAAACTGATTTGCCGTGTTTAAATCCAGATTGGTTGGTATGAAGGAGTTTATTTTCGGTGACAAACCACCAAAGTCGTTTTGCTATTATTTTTTCTAATGCTTTTGATAAACAGCAATTCAGTGAGACAGGTCTATAGCTGGTTATTTCCGTTTTATTTGACTTGGGTTTTGGAATGGGTAGGATTAGGCTTGTTTTGTAAGACTGTGGGATGAAGTTACTAAAAATGTTGTTGAAGAGGCTGGTGATTCTGTTTCTCACTGAATGTGAGGTGTTTTTAATCATTGGATATGATATTCTACTTAAACCTGGGGTAGCTCCTTTAAGTGATTGTAGTGCGGCTAGTAATTCTATTTGCGTGATATTTGTTTCTATTGCTTGTGCTGATGGGATTGGTATGTAGCTTGATGTTTTGTCTAGATATTTGTTGGTAACGAAGTTTTGGTTGAAATTTACATCCTTGGGTTGGTTTGACCAGTGTTGAGCAAAAGTATTGGCTATGGAAGTTGCATCTGCTATGACTAAATTATTGGTGATATCTGTGATACAGTGAATAGTTTTAATTGGGGTGTGTCCACAAAAACGTCGGATGTTTGCCCATATTTTTTTTGGTGGTGTGTTTGGGTTAATTGATGAGGTAAATTCTATTGTTGATTTGCTTTTTGATGCTTTTAATTCTCTCCTAAACATTGCGTTTGCATGCTTGTATTTGATGAGATTTTCGGTACTAATTGTGCGCTTGAAAGTCTGCCAGGTTTGGAATTTATTTTTCCTGAGTTTGGTGAGAGTCTTATTCCACCAGGATTTCGGTGTGTTCTCGTTTAGGCAGTTAGTTAATTTCTCAAATAACGTCCATTTGGCATCCTTTATTTTAAAGAAGGGGCGAGAATAATTGTTTGATTATGTATGTGGAAATAGGAATATCAGGATTGGAAAATGATCGCTTCCGTGCAGGCCATCAATTATTTTCCAGTTGGCGAAGGGGGTAAGTTGGGAGGAACATAGGGACAAATCAACGTGTGTGAATCATTCAGCAAAGTCAGATTCGTATTTTGGAAGAATTTTGCAAGGATTCTGCCTCTTCTGTTGTCTTGTGGTGATCCCCAGCTATGGTGCCAGCTGTTGAAGTCGCCTAGGATAATTTGGTTGGTGTCGTGTATCGATAAATTGTCTTTTAAGGATTTGGTTGTAAAGGATTTATTGGGTGGGATGTATGTTGAGAGAACCTTGATTTTAGTTTTCGTTGTGATCTCTCATCCAAGAGTTTCAAAGTGATCGGTTTGGTTTATTTGAATGTGTTGGATAGAATTGTGGATTAATATCGCTACGCCACCAAATCGATTGGAAGCTGTATTGGCATATATTTGGTAATTTACTGGGATTGGGATGGGTATGTGTGTCTTGTTGTAGTGCGTTTCTTGGAGGCATATAATGTGTGCTGAGTAATTTTTGATTGTTATTAATAGCTCAGTGTAGTTGTTATTGTAACCTTTAATGTTCCATTGAATTTTTTTAATCATAGTTAAGTTTTTGTTATTGCTCTTTGGTTTTTTGAGCTTGTGTGTATGTTTTTATTTATGCTCTAAGTTAGATCGGAAGGTTTAAGTTTTTTGGGGGCTGGTTTAAATGAGGTTTTAAGAGTAGTGCTATTCTTAGGGAGTACCTTAATTTTCTTTTCTTCGATTGTGTTGTCGTTTTCGGGAGTTTTGGTTGATTTATGTGATTGTTGGTTCTTTGAGTCGCCGGGTGTTGCGATGGTGTCCATGTCTTCGTGGGTGATATTGTTCCTGTGTGTGCTGTCGAGTTCACTAATTTGTTTGGTTTGATGAGTTTGGGCAGTGATTGTAGCCAAGGGGGTGGTTTTTTGAACGGTGGCGTTCTTCATAGACTCGGCTGGCGCTCTTTATGTCGATTTTTTCCAGTATACGGATAGCTTGAATTTCTTTCTCCTTGATGAATTTCGGGCATTTTCGGTCAAATATGGAGTGGTGATAATTCGCAATTCCATCTTCTTTGCAGTTGATGCAGCAATTTAGATTTTTGCATAGACTTGCATAGATTGATGTGATCGGTATATGGATAACTGCAGTTAAGGCAGAGTTGTTTGCTTTTGCACGCATTCGTGTGATGGCCAATTCTGCCGCAGTTGCGACATCGCATTGGAAGGGGAATGTATGGGCGGATTTTCGATTTTTGGTATCCAATGTTAATTTCATTTGGAAGGTTGGGTGTCGAGAATGTTAGGATGATAAGTCCGGTTTCGACAAGATTGTTATTCTCTTTTTTCATAATTTTTTTTGTTTCCGTGACATTTTGTGAGCGCAGTTCTGTTGTGATATCTTCTTCGTTAATGCCTCTCAGATTGTTACAGTATATCACTCCCTTCGAGTTGTTTAGAGATCTATGTTCCATAACTTCTACTTCAATTTGGTTATTGAGTGAGCATAGTGTCACCAATTTCCTGGCCTGTGTCATCGATTTAGTGTATATTAGGATCGATCCATTTGCATTCGTTCACTTCACCATTGCATAAGTTGTCTATCACTTTTTTGATTAGGAACGGCGAGAGGTTTGCGAGTGTATCGTTGCTGTTTTTGTGGCTCATTACTTAGTATTTCGGACCGAAGGACAAATTGTTTAGTAGTTTGTTGTTGTCAACGGTAAATTGGTTTTGGTTGTTTATAGTTATAGAGTTCTTGTCGGGCGGCTGGCCCATGGTTGTTTTTGTTTTTGTACTTTGATTTTGTGTTGTGGGTTTTGTGCTCTTGGAGCACTTAAGAAGAAAGTGCGTGGGATGCAACTGCTCGTAGTTAGCGGTGCATCGGGGGTAACGAACTTTCACTTGGTTGATTTGTTTTTGTTATTTGAGTGAGTTGGTTGTGTGTTTTGTAATTAGCACTGTTGATGCGTAGGCACGTCTGTTCTTCTTGGAAGTTAGATAGAGACTGTTGTTCCATTTATTTAATTTGTTCTTGTAATGTTCCTGTGGTCCTGTCGATGTAACTTTTGTCATGGAGGGCGTTACATCGATTACAATTTATTATTTTGGCAGTGATCGCAGCTCACTTCAGGAGTTAAAAGAGAGAGCTTTGATTTGGCAATGGTTATAAAAGACTGGCTAACTGCAGACGGCCTTTTAAAATATCAAAAATCACTCTAAGAAGTTACCAACGGCTAACAAGAAATAAAACCGCGTGGCCAAATTTTCCTCATTGGAAAAATTCCGCTCTCATTATGGTTTTCCTTTGATTGTCTGGCCCCATAAAAGAGGTGTTGAGTACATATCGATTTGCAAGTCGGATAAAAGTAAAACTACTTCCACAAGTATGTATCTCGCATATATCTATATGTTGTAGCAGGAGAGACGGTCACACTTGCTCTCTTGCTACTCTTCGATCCCGGTATTTTAATTGACTCTCTGAGAGAGAGAGAAGTTTAGAGCGTCTGTCGTGTGAGTCAGTCGTTGCTAAGCGTTGAGGAGTGTGAGACAGATACCAAGATAACTATGATAAATGATAACTATAATAAACACTAACTACAATAAGTACATTACGAAATAAAATAAACTACAATTAATTTAAAGCAAATAAAACCCGAATCTCTTAAACACCCTGTTAATCGGTTAATTCATCTACCACCCACAATATCAGAAGTGGTGAACTTTAACGCAATGGACATCGACATTGAGGCTCACAATTTGCCAACTTTAAAGAAGTGGCTGGAGCTGTTGGACTTGGCTACAACAGGGTCAATGGCCGAGCTTGTGGCGCGCTTAAACGATGTTCCAGTGGATCGACGAGGAGCTTATTCCATATCTATTGGAACTGAGACTGTCGAGGAAAGTACAGAAGACGAAAGTGACTGTCAACTGTCAGAGACCACAAATGAGAAAGAGGGAGACAACAACACTGATGTCTTGCTGAAAAAATTGTGCGATTTGCTGCAACCACAATTGTTCGACATAGTGGCGCCTCAACGCCAGACACAAAACGAAACGCACGATTCAGTGCCGACGAGCAACGACGGTTGCGCGAACGAGAGCGGCAGCGAAAACGAGATGGCAGCAGAACTGATTGGCGCGCAAAACCAGCGTCGTGAACCAGAACCAATTGGCGCGCAAAACCAGCGTCGTGAACCAGTGTTGGTAAACCAACTCTCGGAGGAAATGTTGGAAAGCGGGTTTTCGTCAGCTGCAAAATTCCAATTAGCAAAGGAAGCGTTGTTGGAATTTAATGGGAACTCGTGTGGAAAGAAATGGGTCACGCAGCTGACAAATATAAGCGGTGTATATGGAATCAAAGGTGTACAAATGCACATGCTTCTAGTCTCCAAGCTTAAGGGACGGGCTAATGAGTGGCTACATGCCAATGGTACGCGCATTTTGGAACCCGTGGACAACATACATATGTGAGCAGCTTGTCGAGTCGTTCGGGAAAACTGTGTCTCAAGCAGATGCCAGGCGCCTATTCGAATCTCGAATTTGGAGCGCCAATGAGAGTTTCTTCAGTTACATCGATGAGAAGGCCAGGCTGCCAGATGCTATCTGCATCAGCGAAGAGGAGCGAGTAGACAAAGCCATTGAAGGAATTCCTGTGGAGGGACTCCGCATTCAAGCGCAGATTCAAGGATTCAAGTGCATTGCAGAATTACGCCGTGCATTTTCAGGCATTCAGATACCGGTACAGCGAGCAGCAAGAGAATCTACAAAGGTGGCCGCTACGGGCAGACGTTTCAAAGAAGATTTCCGTTGCTACAACTGCAACTCGAAGGGCCACATGAGCAAGGACTGTAAGAAACCCGACAGAGTGCCAGAGGCCTGCTTCGGATGCGGTGCCTTGAATCATTGGGTGGCTAAGTGTCCACTTATTAAAGAGAAGCTAGCTAAAGGATGCGATGACGTAAGATATGTTAAGATATATTTTAAAACACCAACTAATCCTTACTTGATTACAGCATGCTTCATAGACTCAGGCAGTGATGTTTCACTTATTAAAATCTCTTGTTTACCAGAAAAGATACATTTAATTTCACTTAATCAAAAATATTACGGATTAAATAAGAGTCCACTTTTGTCATATGGAAAAGTCAAGTGTTTTGTTTTCAGAAATTCAATAAAAGTATTCCTTCATTTAATAGTCGTTGATAATGAGTCTATGAGCCATGAAGTAATTTTGGGAAGAGATTTTATGAAAGCATGTAATATCAAGTTAGACTTAGATTCCTTGAGAATGGTTACACTTGAAAGGAGAGAAGGCGAAAATGAACTTGGAGAGCGGTCGGAGTTTGAGTCCTTATCATTGCAGACATGCTATACAGATTTGCAAATAGCTAGAAATGTAAATGTTGAGAGAATAGTTGATGAAATAGTTAAGGAGAAAAATTGTAAGAATAGAATAGTCACCAAAGAAGGTGAGGACGAGGAAATTGTTAGCGAAATAGTTAAGGGAAATAATAGCGAAATGGTGAATGAAATTGATAGCAAGATTGTTAGTGAAACAGAGAATGGAGATAGCAAAATGGTTACGAAAAGTAGGAATGAAGCTGTTATTGAGTTGGTCAATGAAAAAGTTAGATCTGATAGAAAATGTGAAGAAAAAAAAGAAACTACTGACCAGTCTCTAAGCGAAATAGAATTTGAATTGTTAAATATCGAGTGTTTCAACACAGGAGTTGATTGCAAAATAGGTGAAAGATTAGATTTTAAAATCCGGAAAAAGTTTGAGCAATTGTTTGAGAGTTCATATTTGGTAGCACAAAGGCCTGAATTGCCTGATGTAAAATGTGAAATGAAGCTCAACTTGGAGGGGTCGAAGGCATTCAGTTGTGCGGCTAGAAGATTGTCATATTCTGAGAAAGGGAAATTGCAGGCGATGTTAGACGGGTACTTGGAGAAGATCATTCGCCCTAGTGAGTCGGAGTATGCATCAGCCATTGTGTTGGTGCCTAAGAAAGCTGGCGAGTTAAGGTAGTGCATTGACTTTAGGAGATTGAACAAATTTTTGGTGAAAGATAACTACCCTCTGATAGACGATTTATTAGACACGCTTGGCGACAAACGTTTTTTTTTCTAAATTGGATCTAAAAGATGGCTATTTGCACGTGTTCATGGAGGAAAACTCAGTTAAATATACATTGAGTTCCTCAGTATGCCAATGGGTCTGAAGAACTCATCATCAGTGTTTCAAAGATTTGTGAACAAAATTTTTACAGATATGATTAGAGATATTAAAGTAATAGTGTATCAAGACGATATCATGGTAGCCAGTAGAACTGCCGAAGAGCACCTGGATATACTGGAAGAAGTTTTTAGAAGGATAATCAGAAACAAGCTGGAGTTGCGTATAGATAAGTGTGAGTTCTTTCAGTCAAGTATTAAATACTTAGGATTTCTCATATCGGAAGAGGGCATTAGAGCCGATGACAAAGGCGTAGATGCGGTTAAGAACTTTCTCATACCAATAAATGTTCACACAGTAAGAAGTTTCTTGGGGTTGGCTTCTTATTTTCGTCGTTTTATTAGAAACTTTTCGTTAATTGCAAAACCACTCTATGACCTATTGAAGAAAGATAGGGTGCTTAAATTTGGAAAGGAAGAGCTGGAGTGTTTTTCTTTGCTCAAAGATAAATTAGTAGAATCGCCGGTGTTGGCAATATATAACCACAAGGATGAAGTTGAGCTGCATTGTGATGCGAGCGCGTTAGGCTTTGGGGCAATGTTAATGCAAAGGAAAGAAGACAAAAAACTGCACCCTGTTTTCTATTTCTCAAAACGGACGTCTGATGTAGAATCAAAGTACCACAGTTTCGAATTAGAGACTTTGGCAATACTATATGCAGTCCGCAGGTTCAGAGTGTATTTACAGGGAAGATATTTTAAAGTAATTACAGATTGTAATTCGCTGACTCTCACTCTCAATCGAATTGAATTAAGCCCAAGAATTGCGAGATGGGCTCTTGAGCTACAGAATTATGATTATGAAGTAGTGCACAGGGCAGGCAAACAGATGCAACATGTAGATGCGCTTAGTAGATGTACGAACATACTTGTTGTAGATACAAATAGTTTTGAAAACAATCTTGTTATATGCCAGAACAGGGACGAAAAGTTGCGGGAACCAAGATAGCTACGATAAATGATAACTATAATAAACACTAACTACAATAAGTACATTACGAAATAAAATAAACTACAATTAATTTAAAGCAAATAAAACCCGAATCTCTTAAACACCCTGACATCGGTTAATTCATCTACCGCCCACAATGTAAATCTTAGCAATTTTTAAAATATTTTTTTCTTGTCTAATTTGTGTCTATGGCCCAACGAAAAGAGAAAAACGTGGATTACTCAATCTTATGTCTGCAGATGAAAATACAGTAGAATCCGGTTACAGCGACATAATTTTGCACAATGTTTCCGGATACAACGGCGAGACGAAAAAATACAGTGAAATCTTAGCAAACAATTCAATTTTTTCTGTTTTTTTGCAAATAAAATTCAATTCGTAAATACGTTCAATCAATAGTGTCTGATATGAACAGTATGCTCCGACATGCATTCGCGTTATTATACCCTGTACCCATAGGGTAAAAGGGTATATTAAAGTCGCTAAAATGTATGTAACAGGCAGAAGGAAAATTTTCCGACCCCATAAAGTATATATATTTTCTTGATCAGTATCAATAGCGAAGTCGATTGAGACATGTCCGTCTGTCCGTCCGTCCGTCCGTCTGTCCGTCCGTCCGTATGAACACCAAAATCTCAGAGACTATAAGAGCTAGAGCAACCAAATTTGGTGTCAACATCCGTCTATTGCAAGGGTGGGCACGTAGTGGCTCACTTGGCTCACCGAGCTCTTTCCGTTATTTTTCTGGCAGAGGTCATAAATGTGCGAGTTCGTAGGCTGAGGGACGCACATTCAACTGAGGGGCGCACATTCAACTGAGGGGCGCACAAGCAGAGAAAAGGGTCGCGATCGCGAGTCCGAGCAGGGGTCATAAATGTGCGAGTTCGTTGGTAGAGGGACGCACAAGTAACTGCGGGACGCACATTCAATTGAGGGACGCACAAGAAAAGATCGTGAGCTCGAGAAAGGGTCATAAATGTGCGAGTTTGTCGATAGAGGGACGCACACTCAACAGAGGGAGGGGAAAAAGGAAAAAAAGGTCCCGATCGCGAGCTCGAGGATGGGTCATAAATGTGCGAGTTTGTTCATAGAGGGACGCACAAGTAAATGCGGGAGGGGTTAGAAGAAAAAAGGTCGCGATCTCAAGACAGGGTCATAAATGTGCGAGTTTATAGGCAGAAGGACGCACATTTAACTGAGGGACGCACATTTATGACCCCTGCTCGGACTGCGATCGCGACCTTTTTCTCTGCTCGGATTGTTGTTTGTTGTAAATTTTGTTGTCGGGCTCACTTGCGAAATTTGGCTGCCCACCCTTGGTCTATTGTATAAGCGGGTCAAGTTTATTTTAAATTTTTGCCACGCCCACTTCCGCCCCCGCAATTCGGGAAAAACCTATAACTAGAGCAATATTAAATATTTATATGGCTAAAATGCACCACTTGACCAAATTTTGTCAAAATCGGACAATAATTATCGGAGATATACGTATTTCCGTTTTGTACTGAAACGCCCCATGCAAAATGGGCTGTTAAGTGTGAGCGAGATAGCATGCGTTCGCTGTTGCTGCATGGCAAGCAGTGCATGCTAAGAGAATTTTTGTAAATTGATGGCGATTTTGATTGTTTTTGACTTCATGGAGTACTTTTACTTGGTACAGGGTATACTCAATGTCGGCAAAGACGACTTGCTTGCTTCATTTTTGAATATGTCTTTAGGTTGGCAGTTAGGAGTTCTCTTCTGTCTTCTAGTTTGCTTCATAGAGGATATTTTGTGTGGGAGTTGTTTTAAGTCCTCCCAGAGCGATTCTGAAGTTTGTGTTTATTGCGGATTTTCCTAGGGCCTGGAGTAATCGCCCCAGAATAAGGACATGGTTTATATTTATGATTTTTAGTTTGAATTTAATGTTGAAGTCGTCCGCATATGCACTTAGGCTGATGTTTGGATGTTGGGTGAGAATTTCAATAAGTTTGTTGTATGCTATAACAAATAGAACTACAGAAAGCGGTGATCTCTGAGGGATGTGGTGGAAGGATGCGTACTTTTGTTTTACGATTGCTTATAAAGTTTATGACGTAATTAAGTATTATTTTACCAGTTTATCATTCTATTAGTTGGTCGAGTACTGTTTGGATTCCTATACTGTTGAAAGATCTCGCAAAGCCAAGTGATAGGATTGATGTCTACTAGGAGTAGACTATCTAAAGCCGATTTTCCCTGTTATGGATGATGTTATCATTGGTAACAAATTACCACAGTCGTTTTGGTATTATTTTGTCTAGAATTTGTATTGTTGATATAGGTCAGTAGGTGATTAGTGAAGTTTTGTCTGAACTGGGCTCTGGTATTGGGATTGTTGTGCTGTTCTTGTAGGCTTGGGGAATGTAGTTCTTTAGTATGGCTTTCTGTAGGTCTATGATTCTGTTTATTGTTTTTTGTCAAGATTTTTGATCATAGCATAATTAATTCTATCCAGTCCAGGTGAGTCACCTTTTAGTGGGTGTAGCTTTTCCATTTTTTATTTAGTCTGTGCCATCTTCAATTTTTTTTGTTTCTTAGTGTTTGTAATTCTTTGTTCCATTGTGGGGGCGTGTCACAAGGTATGTTAGGGGGATTGTTTTGTGAGCGCTCGAAATAATTATTTTTATACCCTGTACCCATAGGGTAAAAGGGTATATTAAAGTCGCTAAAATGTATGTAACAGGCAGAAGGAAAATTTTCCGACCCTATAAAGTATATATATTCTTGATCAGTATCAATAGCGAAGTCGATTGAGACATGTCCGTCTGTCCGTCCGTCCGTCTGTCCGTCTGTCCGTCCGTCCGTCCGTCCGTATGAACACCGAGATCTCAGAGACTATAAGAGCTAGAGCAACCAAATTTGGTGTCAACATTCGTCTATTGTATAAGCAGATCAAGTTTGTTTCAAATTTTTGCCACGCCCACTTCCGCCCCCGCAATTCGGGAAAAACCTATAACTAGAGCAATATTGAAGATATTGTATTCATATTTGGCACACTTAATAATATAGCCAATATGCACCAGCTGACTAAATTTTGACGAAATAATTATCGGAGATATACGTATTTCCGTTTTGTACTGAAACGCCCAAGCAAAATGGCCTGTTAAGAGTGAGCGAGATAGCATGCTTTCGCTGTTGCTGCGTGCTAAGAGAATTTATTCTCCCTGTACAAATAGGAAATTTTACAGTAGCTAAATTGTATATAAAGTATATATATTTTTGATCAGCAGCCGAGTCCATTGAGAAATGTCCGTCCTTCAAGCTCTTGTAGCTAGAGCCATCAAATTTAATTTGAAAATCCGTCTAATGCGTATATAGATCATTTTGTCCTAAATTTTTGTCACGCCCACGCGAAAACTTAAAGCATCGTACTCTTATTTGACAAACTAAGGTGAAATGTAAGGGGATACATTAAAAATCTATAAATCCACATATGTACATATCAACTTCTAGAAATAGAATATCTACGCTTCTAGTCTTGGAGGAAATCGAAATATAGAATATATATACTCGGTCATACTATTTGTTGTTGTTATTTTCAAAGCTTAACATTTATCGACAGATTATGGCGCTGTTTCTTATTTTAGTTTATAGCTTGAGAAGTAAAATAAAAAACCCGCTGGAAAACGTCTTCAACACCTGTCTAAAACTGTAAAAAAAAGGTTTGCGGAAATCTGTTCTTGGGTTTTTTGATATCTTAATATTTGTACGTCTAGGTAGAAATGGCTATCACCTTACCCATTGCGTAATTTTTTTTAAAATTACATTTGTCTCACAACATATGTACCTGCATAGAAAGATATGTATTAAGTACCTGTCAAAAAAAAACTAAAAATGTTCGCGGAAGTCCCTATTTTGGTTTTTTGACATTTTAATATTCGTACGTTTAGGTAGAAAGGGTGGTACCTGGTGCGTAAGTTTTTCTTCGGAAATACCGAGACCGTTTATCCCACAACCCGTGCACCTGATTTCAAAGATTCTTCTCAATGGCCAGGGAAAACACATTGTCCCATTGATTACCTAATACCCAGGCTTCCTCGCGGATTTGCGTTCCGCCCGCGATTCATTTTAAAATTTATACTCCAAGTGTAAACATCGTTTTTTGTGAATTGTGTTGTGAATAAATAAAAGTTCTTAAAAAAGAGAATTCAGATTTTCCATAGAGTCAATTGTGTTGTTTAAAGTGCGCTCGCTATTTAGTACTATCGCGCCGCGAGTATTTAAGTGTTGAATAACTTATATAGTTTATGCTGACGCTACATTTATTGGAAAATTGTGAGTCATTCTTTTATTTTTTTTATTTTTCCACCTCATTATTTCAAGAAATTGTCTTTCTCAAGACATTCCTGAATTTTTTTCATTAACTACATAGTTTAAAAATTTTAAACTATTTTAATTTTTTATATATATTTTGCATACGAACAATTTACGTTACTTTCAGTAACATACATACATACATATACCGTTTTCATAATATTTCCAAATTTTGGCATTCCGTCAATCCGGCTAATTCGTCATCAATTTTTATTGTCTTATTAAAACTTTATATTTTTTCCATCTCAGTACATCTCCATCTCAATACGTTTTCAAAACTGCTTTTCTTCTTTTTAAATTTAAATTTACTCCCATTCACTTTTAAAAATATTTATTTACTTAATCATATTTCCATTTATTTTTTTTATTATATATGTATGTATGTAACTACGCAGTTCTTTTTATTTTTTTATTATTAATCGGCCTTACAACATTTTATTTCATTTTATATATTTTACCGTGTACACATATATATATATTTTTTATTCACTTCTTTAATAATTTTGACCATATTTATAATTTCCTCCTAACTATTTCTTGAAATCCATTTTTGTACAATTTTTCATTTTGTGTCTTTTTTGGAAATTTTTTCTCAATTTCGATTAGTAGATAAAAATATCGTCAGAATCGACAGTATGCCCCGTTTAAGTAGACCTTCAGCTTCTCAGCAGTCTCAACGCAGGAGATTAAGAAATATGATTAATAGGTATAATGATGAGTACGCAGAAATAGAAAGGCAGAGAAATTTAGAATATCAAAGGGCGCGTAGGGCTAATGCCAGTATAGAAAATAGACAAGAGGAACAGGCCCTCAATACTTTACGTCATTCAATTCGTAGGCAAAACATGAACATTAGATTGGAAGAGCAGTCAGTTAACACTCACCATAGATCGCATAGAAGGGAAGATTCAGATTATAGGGCCAATGAACAAGCACAAAATAGAGTTCAGCACAGGGAACGTCGAGCGGATCCAATGATTAGGCAGGAAGAACAGGCGGCCAATACTCGACGTCGGTCGAGCCGTAGGAGAAATTCATTATATAGGGCCAACGAGCAAGAGCTAAATACAGTAGAGCATAGGGAACGACGAACGGATATAGTGATTAGGCAGGTAGAACAGGCAGCCGATACACGACGTAGGTCGACCCGGAGAAGAAACTCCGAATACAGAGCTAGTGAGCAAGCGCAAAATACAGAGGAGCATAGGGAACGTCGAGCGGATCCAATGATTAGGCAGGAAGAACAGGCGGCCAATACTCGACGTCGGTCGAGCCGTAGGAGAAATTCATTATATAGAGCCAACGAGCAAGAGCTAAATACAGTAGAGCATAGGGAACGTCGAGCGGATCCAGTGATTAGGCAGGAAGAACAGGCGGCCGATACTCGACGTCGGTCGAACCGTAGGAGAAATTCATTATATAGAGCCAACGAGCAAGAGCTAAATACAGTAGAGCATAGGGAACGTCGAGCGGATCCAGTGATTAGGCAGGAAGAACAGGCGGCCGATACTCGACGTCGGTCGAACCGTAGAAGAAATTTATACTATAGGGTATTAGAATAAGCTCAAAATACCTCACGTAGATCGTTAAATAGGCAAAGAAATAGTGAGCGACGTATTGTAGAAAGGGAACAAGACAGGATTCGTAGATCCCAGGATAGGAGAAATTTAGAACGTAGATTTATTGAAAGGGCGCGAAATAAATTTAGTAGATTTAATTGAAAAGTTTAATAGAATTGTAAAGTTAGGTCCTAATCAGATTTGTTATTCGTGCAAAGGCCTTTGGTTTCCCCACAAGCTCAAGTCAAAGTCCCGAACTTTTATAGAAAATAATTATCAATTTAGTCATGCGATTTTAGATATCGCCACTCAATTCCCTCCCTCAGATATTAATCTCACTTTTTGCTCAACATGTTTTGCACACATTTCGAGGGATACAAAGCCAAAATTTGCCATATCACATGGTCTAGATTTTCCTATTTTACCAGATTGCCTTAAGGGTCTAAGCCCTTTAGAAGAACGCCTTATTTCTCCTCGTCTTCCATTTATGGTTATTAAGGCAACAGGCCATGAGCGTCAAAGCACAATTAAAGGAGCTGTAGTTAATGTCCCGATTCCAGTTAGCAGTATAGTAACTTCACTCCCAAGAGCATTTAGTGAGACCGAGGTTATTGAACTCCACCTCAAACGGAGAATGGAATATGGTCACGATTTCATGGCTGAAACCATTAGGCCCGCTAGAGTGGAAAGCGCACTTAGGTTTTTAGTCAATAGCGAATTATATAGGAAGCATAATATTACAATTAATGAGCAAAGGCTTGATTCTTTTGAATCCGAAAACGTTCCATTTTATGCTAGTGAGGAAGATAGGGAATTCGTAGAAGAAATGATGCCGGCATACAGAGAGTAACTATAGCTCTAGGCGAAGGGCAAAGGCCTTTAGATATGATTTTAGATTCCGATTGTGAAGAATTAGCGTTTCCCACTATATATGCCGGCATTAAAAGAAATACTTCTGCTAGTTTTGCAACCATAGTCAGATCTGAGCTTAGGAATGTAGATAGAAGAGGTTGCAGAACAGATAAATTATTTTTCAATTACAAAAAGTTAGAGTTGATAACAATACGCAATAATACTTCTATATGTTTACGCAAACATAGTGCTCCCCGCGCAACTACAGCTTCTAATGTACTTTGTGAGGATTTTGTTAATAATTTAATTCGTCACGATGAAGGTTATAGGGTTCTGAAGGGTATTCGCACGTCTCCAGCCCATTGGGAGGAAGAAAAAAAAAAAGTTATGGCAATGATTCGGCAATTTGGGCTTCCTACTTTTTTTATAACTTTGTCAGCTGCCGAGACAAAGTGGACAGAGCTTTTAGTTATTCTTAGGAAAACAGTTGATAGGGTAGACATAACAGAAGAAGAAGCATCTAAATTGCAATTTAGTGAAAAGGCTCGTCTTATTAGGTCAGATCCAGTTACTTGTGCAAGGTATTTTGAACACAGATATAGGGAATTGTTAAAAGTTATGAAGAGTCAGGGAGGGATTTTCGGTGAGAATTTTGTAGTTAGACATTATTGGCGCGTTGAGTTTCAGCAGAGAGGCTCTCCTCATATTCACGGGATGTTTTGGCTGAAAGATGCCCCTCAGGTAGAACTTAACAATGAAGATTCCTTTTCACCCGTAATAGCTTTTATTGACCAGTTTGTTACCACAGACATAACTAATTCGAACTTAGCCCCCTTTTTAGTGTACCAAACACACACCCACAGTTTTACTTGTCTCAGAAAAGTTCGGGGACAAGAAATTTGTAGATTCGGGATACCTAATCCTCCAATGCCCCAAACAGTTATTTTAAAGCCCCTTTCTGATGATCTTCAAAATATATCTCGTCATAGACAAAATTTTCAACTGATTCAAAGTTTTCTTAATAGTAGTTTTCCTTCCGATATTGTTTCTCACTTGAGCAGTTTCGACACTTTTCTTTCACATGAAAATGTGAACCTCAGCTACGAGGACTATATACTCGCAGTTAGGTCTAGCTTAAAAAGCCCCAAATTTTTCTTAAAAGAAGTTTTGCAGAAATTAGGGTAAACGCATATAATAAGCATATTCTTTCTATGCAACGTGCCAATATGGATATTCAGTTCATATTGGATCCGTATGCTTGTTGCAGCTATATAATTAATTATATAAATAAATCCCAAAGAGGTATTTCGAAGCTGATGCGGGAAGCCGTTGCTAGTGTTGAGAGGGGCAACTTAAGCATCAGGGAAAAGCTGCAATACATTGGTCACAAATTCATTTGCGGCACTGAGATATCTGCTCAGGAAGCTGCCTATTGCTGTCTAGGGATGTCTATGTCCAATATTAGCCACAAAGATAGGTTTATAAACACCAGTTTACCAGAATTTCGAGTAAAAATGCTCAAATCTAGACAGCAATTACAAAGTATGCCTCAGGATTCAACTGACATTTTTGTAAAAGGGCTACTTGACCATTATGTAGAAAGACCAAATATTCTTGAGGATTTGTGTTTAGCTGATTTCGCTGCCAATTATGAGTTTAGTATTAGGTCTCGCCGAAATAATAGGAATGAGGAAGAAAATGAGGTTTCAGGAAGCAGTCTTTCATTGCGTGATGGAAGTGGCTATATTACGCATAGGAGGTGGCCTTGCACAATTAGATTTAGGAAATTTAATATTAACACGGATAGGCAGAATTACTTTAGGGAGTTAGTAATGTTGTATTTTCCTTGGAGAGACGAACAGGTAGAGTAAGTTCAGAGAAACTGTGAGGAGTTCTATAATGAGAATGAACGAATTATTAGTGAAGATATAGGTACAATATTTTAGACGATTCAGAAGACGCTCTTAGAAGGGCAATGGAGAATGATAATAGGGATATCGAAAATGAATTAGAAGGTCAGGTTGTATAAGATGAGGAGGTTAGAGTTTTAGCCTTTCCCGAGATTAGTTCCCAACTCAACCTATTAAATTTAAACAACAATGACCAACCTACAGATTCGGATAATGATATCCGCATAATTAAGCTTCCCTCAATAATTTCGGCAGAAAATTTGGGAAATATTGTTAGGTCCCTTAATTTAAAACAAAAAACTTTTCTAACCCACGTTCTTCACAATGTAAAGAACAATCAATTATTTCATGAATTCGTAGGTGGTGGGGCAGGTGTCGGCAGAAGTAGGCTTATTTCTGCAATTTTCCAGTCCCTCTCTATGGAGTATAATCGTAGGATAGGAAACGACCCAACGACTGTTAAGATTCTCTTGTGCGCTCCCACAGGAAAAGCAGCTTTCGGAATTGGAGGTTCCACCCTCCATTCCATGTTCTCCCTTCCCATTAATCAGTCTGGGTCTTCTTTTAGAGATTTGAGTTCTGACTTGCTAAATACTCTTCGAACAAGGTTCATAGATCTCAAACTCTTAATAATAGACGAAATTTCAATGGTCGGTGCAAAAATGTTTTCTTATTTAGACTCTCGCCTTAAACAAATTTTCCATTATCGGGAAACTCCCTTTGGGGGCATTTCTGTTATCGTGTTCGGCGATCTCAGACAACTACGCCCTGTAGGTGATCGTTGGACATTTCAATCCACATCATCATCGCATGACCCTTACAGCATTCTTGTTGGCCCTTCTCTGTGGGAACGTTTTAGGTTTTTTGAGCTTACAGAGATCATGCGACAGCGAGACGACCAACCATTTGCAATCGCATTAAACAATATGGCATCCGGCCAAATGTCGTCAGCCGATATTGAGTTATTTAGGAACAGAATTTTCGACGCTAGGCAAGTTCCGGATGAAGCAATTCATCTGTTTCTTAGTAATAGGGACACAGAATATTACAACAGGGCAAAATTATCATCAATTCCCACTGAGGAACATGTTTCGGTTGCTTTAGATTTTATTAAAGCTGCTCATTTAAGTGATGCAGCCAAAACAAAGTATTTAGAAGATGTCAAAGGTTTTAAAACTTCTGATACTCAAGGTTTGTGCAGTCACCTTATTTTGAAAACCACTGCCAAGTATATGATGACAGTAAATGTAGATACGGCAGATGGTCTCGTGAATGGAGCCACTGGCACCTTAATGGACATAGAATTGAATTCATCCAACATCCCCACAGTTCTTTGGATAAAGTTTTTAGATGATAGTGTAGGAGAGAATGCTCGCTCTAAATTTCGCCGCAGTGCACAAAATTCTTGGACCCCAATTCAGAAAACGGTCAAAAGTTTTCAATTTAAATCCAACGAGCAAATTACAATCGATAGGAAACAGTTTCCTGTTATAGCTGCAGAGGCTATAACTATTCATAAAAGTCAGGGTGCTACATATGAAAGAGTGGTGGTCCACACTAGTTCAGGAATGCAACGTGAAGCACTATATGTAGCATGTAGTAGGGCAACAAGTGCAGCAGGGCTTTATATTGTTGGACAATTCGTCCCCCCAAGATTTGGCCAAGGCTCAGCAACTGAACAAAAGTTGCGAAAACTACGCAACACATTTCGATCCACTATTTGACAGCTCCAATTTTAATGTTTTCTTCCATAATACGGAAAGTCTCCACTGTCATATTAGTGATATTTACTCTAATCAGCTATTGCTGCAGTCCTCCATATTGTGTTTTATTGAGGCTTCTACATATGCTAACGAAGATTACGAAATTCCTGATTAAACTATTGCAGTGCGACTAGATTGCCTTTCATTGGCAAGTGGTGCACGACCTAAAAGAGGTATTCTTATATTTATTAGAAATGATATGGTGGAGAATACTAGTCTTTGTTCCAGTGGTCGTCAATATGCCAGATCAAGCAGCCTTACTTCCCCAGTCTTTGAATTTGCCCTTTTGAAATACAAGTCCCTAGGAGTTTTAGTAATTTACCGTAGTCCGACATACCCATTGTCAAAGTTTAAGGTTGAGTTTGAGAGATTAGTACAGGATTCTTCAAATGTGTTAGATAATAATTCAATAATTTTAGGAGATTTTAATATAAACCTTCAGTCCCTTTCAGGTTGTGGTAGAAATGTTTATGAGTTTCTGAGTAGCAAGAACTTCAATTCTCTTCTTGATTTGAATGCGTCCACCACCAATGGTAATACCAACATTGATTGGGCGTTTTCAAATATTACTAGCAATACAGCCAGTGCACGCACATTTGAAACCATATATAGTTATCATAGTGGAATTTCAGTTAACATTAAAGATTTTGAATAGTAATAGTAAAGTAAGGAAAAGTATGTATATTATTGTATATAATTAATGAAAAAAAAAAAAAAACAAGGGGAATAAGGAATTGCCTATATTAAATATGGTGCTTCAAGTCGACTCGAAGGTTTCCAATATTTTGCTATACTGGTAACCCAATTGATTTTTTCAAAAGCCTCCACGTGGTGTTCCCTGGGTACCGACGAAATTATTTAGTCGGTAGCAAATTCGAGCGGCGTTTCAAAAATTATTAAATATTTTCTTAATTTATCAAAAATTATGTGTTATTTTTGTTATTGTTTTATAACACAATAGAATAAATTGTTAAAATTTTACATAAAGAACTTTAGGGTGCGCAAAAAAACTAGGCAGGTCAAGTTTGTTTCAAACGCCCACTTCTGCCCCTGCAATTTGAAAAAAAAAATGTGACTTAAGCTATATAAAAGATATTGCATTCTTATTTGGCACACTCAATAATATAGCCAGCTGACCAAATTTTGTCGAAAACAGAGAATAATTATCGGAGGTATACGTACTGAAACGTCCAGCGCAACATGGTCTAAGAGAATTTGTTTGTTAATTGATGGCGACCTTCAGAGTTTTGGACTTCATGAAGTACCTGTACTTGGTACAGGGTATACTCAATGTCGACAGGGACGACTTGCTTGCTTCATTTGTATTATGTCCGCTTCTTTGTTTATGTTTGTGCTTGTTGGTATCTGTGCTAAGTATTCTTCTGTTATTATTGTTCCCAGTTTGCTTTGTCAGAGATAAAGTTAGTTTTGGCTGAGATGAATTGGGTGTTTGTTGTTGTAGAAGTGAAGAGGGATTTTATTATTGGAAAATGGTCGCTTTCGTAGAGATCGTCTTCTATTTGCCATGTGCTAACAATTTTAAGGACAGAGCTGATAAAAGTTAGGTCGATGTTCGTTAGTGACTTGTGAATTTTTCTATAATTTTGGAGGTAAGGATTGTTTCCTGTGTTTGTAGAGATTTGTGAATTAGTAATGCTGCCATTCCATAGGATTGGGTAATTAATTTATGGGTTTCTTCCAGGGACTTGATGTGTGGTTTCTGTTCAGCTATTAATATTTGGAGTTCGCTGTAGTTGTTAAGATATTCGTTGATGTTCCATTGAACAATTTTATTGTTCATTGTTAGAACTAAATACTGTCGCTTTCGCTGTTGCTTTTACACTTATTCTTATATACGATTTTTGTTTTTAGTATGTTGGGTTTTGAGGGCTTAAGGTTTGTCGATAGGGTGTTCTTTATATCTTTGGAGAAAATTCTTAGTTTCAAGTCAGTGGATTGTTCGCATGTTAGATCTCCTGTGTTGACGAGGTCGTCTAGGTCCAAATTTTCCGAGTGTTGGTTGGACTTCAATGCAACTTGGTCAGCTTGGTGCATATTGGCTATATTAAGAATGCGATATCTTTATTGCAGCTACATTTATAGTTCTTTTTAACGGGAGTGGCAAAAATTTGAAATAAACTTGATCTGCTTATGCAATAGACGGATGTTGACACCAAATTTGGTTGCTCTAGCTCTAATAGTCTCTGAGATCTCGGTGTTCATACGGACGGACACACAGATGGACATGTCTCAATCGACTCGGCTATTGATACTGATCAAGAATATATATACTTTATGGGGTCGGAAAATTCTCCTTCTGCCTGTTACATACATTTTAGCGACTTTAATATACCCTTTTACCCTATGGCGACAGGGTATAAAAATGCATGGTCAACGACTAACAAGCGCTGAAGAACCAGTTGGAGAATTCAAAAACCAGGTTTTGAAGGTGTCTCAAGAGAAATGGAACCAATTGCATTTAAAAATAATTGTTTCTATTTGCTATTCCCGAAATATATAAAGCAGCCCTCATAATATTATTCATAGATTAGTTTATTGAATTTATATCGTAAGATATGTAATTATTTCCATTTATCCATTTAAATTCCTGCAAATGGAAACTTATTTTCTTCGTTAAATCAATAACAAACTGATTTTAGTCCCATGCCCGATTTCTTACCATCAAATTTCCATTTATAATAAACTTTTACAAAAAATATGAAATATTTGTAGAGCAATTTAATTTTATTTTAATATTTGTGCATTTTAAAAATCAATGATTACATTATTTGGGAATTAACATTTATATAGATCAATTTTTATTTATTGTATCATAAATGTTATTGTTGTTAAGAGATTGTTGGAACAAATAAATTAATAAGAATTGTTGGCCGTATCATCATCTGGGTGAATGTTAATGAAGTTTCATATTCATCATTGTCAAAAGAACTCCAAACAATGCCACCAAAATACAGATTCCTACCATCTGGATAGTACTTACCATTTAATCGACTGAAAATAAGAAAATTAAATTAATTACGAATTAAACTACTTTTTATATATTTATATTACCTTTCTGAACACGCATTGTACCACCATCCTCCCTCCGTGTATTTGGCGCAATGACCATTATCCCACTCATCATTATCCCGATCTCGAGTTGTAAACATAGAACCAACATTATAGCTCAATTTATCGCCTGCAGTTCCATTGTATTCACCAATTGATAAAAGTTTGAAGTTTTCCGTCTCATTTCCAACTTTGAAATTATTATAGTGGGCATATTTAGTTGTTCCTTTTACATCTCTCAATTGAATATATAGCTCATGGGGTTGAGATGTGGTCATTAAATGTATTCGTTCGAGGCCAAGGAAGAAATCTCCTCCAATGTTTCCAAATCCATTCTTGTAGTCCGCCCAATCTCTGTCAAAGTCCACACTTCCATTCATTCGTCTTTGGATTACAGTCCATCCAGATAATGGCTCTACAGGAAGATTCTCCTCCTGCTGATTGTATTTCATCAACTGTTGATTTTTCTCCTCTAACATTTTCGAGTCCTTATTAATTTGGGTCTTTAGATCATCAATTTGTTTATTCTTTTCATTTATTGCATTCTTTAAGTCACTGATTTGTTCATCTTTTGATTCAATTGTCATTTTTAATTGTTCGTCGCATGGTTTATGCTTCAAATTAATCAAATCTTTAAAATCCTTAATTTGTTTATTGTTATCCGTTAATACAGCATTTTGTGGCTTAAGTAGTTCCTGTATTTGTTCATCTTTTGATTTCAGTAAATCATTTTCCGTCTTTACCAAGTCCATAAAATCATTGATTTGTTCATACGTTTTAGTAAATGTATCAACTTGTGCCATTAATTGTTCACCCTTTACATTTATCAAATCCATCAAGTATTTGATTTGCATGTCCTTTCCATTGAGAAGGTCTTCCTTAGCTTTAACTTGGGCGTCCTTTTCCTTGAGTTCTAATTTTACGCGTCCCAATTCTTTTTCTAATTTTTGAATATTTTTCTTCATTTCATCATTGGCATCAATTTGATTGTTCACACGTTTTAAATGATTTATCAAAGGTCGAACAACACTAAAGCAATAATCATCGCCATTCTGAGCGTCAAAAATGACATCATCCTGAAAGAGATTATAGAAATGACATCTGTCTATATAATCTTATCACTGATTGAATTAAAGTCACTGGCACTTACACAATTTTTCTGTTCCTTATTCGTAAGTTTTGCATTTATCCCCTGAAGAAGGAAGTGAATTAAAATAACTTTTAACAGAGTTCCCATCTTTGACTCCACTCTTCGACTGTTAAAATCGAAATGAAATTATTTTTTGCTATTCAGTCAGTCTTGTAGTCAAAATTGAATTATCAATCATGTGCTGAGTTTAGAGTACTAAAATGTAAGAGAAATATAGAAATATTAAAGTAACATTGAAATACATTGAAACAATAATCAGTACATTTATTTCTTTTGGCTTATCAACTATTATGAAAATGTTCTTTAGAAACAAGCAGCGGCGAGGTTCTTTCTCATACATTCATATATTTCAGAGTTTTGACCCTGATTTAGCAGACGCCTCATTGATAAGTTCCAAATTAGTAATTTATAGTTAATTAATACTAATTATTTTTAAAATTATTATAAATAAATCTAATATATAGATTGAATATTTTTAAATATAATAATCCATTGCCATTCAATTCCATGTAGATCGGACTAATGTAAAGACACTTCACAATATAACATATATGTAAATGAGTCCAAAGTTTTTCTAGGAATACCCTTACCTCATGGATCCTATCCTTTATGGATCTTAAAATTTAAAAGACTTACGAATACTTACACATATTCCAACAGTCTTACTAAAACATTGCTTTTCATACTTTCCATTTAATAATAATATAATATGTCAGATATTTATATTTCCTACTTTTTTCTATTTAGTCGAATGAATATTATAAAAATAATTTTATTATTATTTCATTTGTTTAAGTTCGCCCCTGAATAAAAATCAAAGTAATCATTTTTTACGTTTCTTTTTTTTGTATATCGCATTTATTTTTTTTACTTTTGCAAATAAATTTCATACATATATACATATATGTATATATAAATAAGTATATAGATTTGTTTGTGCATTTATTTAATTTGTTCTTGTAATATTCCTGCTGTCGTCTGTCGTGTATAAACATATATATGTATATATATATATATATTTATTTATAATCACAAACAAAAATTATATTTTGCTAATATAAATGTTTCTTTATTTAATCAATTCTTCTTCATCTCAACTTTCGTTTCATCTTCAGCTTTCTCAATTCTTCTTCTCCTTTATTCTCTGATCTTTTTCGTCTGTTTGTATACAATTATAAAGATTTTTTCCGCCATTTCTTTCTCAATTTATAAAAAAACAAAATTATGTATGTATATAGATTCACATATATATTCACATATATATAGATTCATATATACATATTTATATACATATTTGTATATACATATTATAACCATTTACCCTTGTAAACATAGAAACATTTATAATGTATTATTTGTTTCTAATTCTTTCTTCTTTTTATACCCTTGCAAAAAGGGTATATTAATTTTGGTCAGAAGTTTGCAACGCATAGAAGGAAGCATCTCCGACTATATAAAGTATATATATTCTTGATCAGCATGATGAGTTGAGTTGATATAGCCATGTCCGTCTGTCCGTCCGTCCGTCTGTCCGTTTGTCTGGATCAACGCAATCTCCTCCGAGACCCTTGGAGCTACAGAGCTGAAATTTTGCTCCTAGGCTTCTTTTTGCTGCAGGCATTGTATATCTCGGAATCATCCCGATCGGTTGACTATATCATATAGCTCCCATAGGAACGATCGGCCAGGAATAAGGTTTAACATCAATAACTCAGTTGTTTTTCAATCCAATGTCACTAAATTTGGTGTTTGTGAGTTTTATATAATCCTCAACACATATACCAAGTTTTATCAAAATCGGTCGACTATATCATGTAGTTCCCATAGAAACGATCAGTCAAAAATATAGTTTTTGATCAATAACTTGGGTGTTTTTAAGGCAATCGTCACGAAATTATGTTATTTGACAATTTGACATAAAAAGAAATATATCTTTTAAGTTTCATCAGAATCAGTCGACTATATGCTATAGCTGTCATGGGAACAATCGGGGAAAAAAAATTTGTTTTAATTTTTTTCTTTATGCCACGGACATCAAATTTATATTTGATGGGTTTTATATACTTCCTTATGATTCTGGCAAATTATATATAAATCAAGAAGACAGTTTGCAAGGGTATACGAACTTCGGCACGGCCGAAGTTAGCCCATCCTTCTAGTTTTTTGTTATTTTATTTTGCCATTGAAGCAAATGTTTTTGCCCTTTCTGTTTTAGACGATCAAACATTTGAATTTCATTTTCGTTTTTTTTAATATTAATATTTAAATTTCATAGATTATTTTTACATTAAATGCTATGGAAAGAAACAATTACATTTCATTTCTTTGTGTATTTGTTTTTCTTTTTTTTAAATTTATTTAGTTAGAGAAAAATAATAATTGGAATTTTAATCACTTTGCGTTGCATTAGCTATAAATTTGAAATATTTCTATGTATACTAAATCAAATTTTTTTATAATTTTTCGTTTCTCTTTTTGTGTAAAAAATATATTTATATATATATTTTGTTTAAGATTAAACACTATATTTTCCTGACATCAAAATATTTCAAAAACATATACATAAATACTCTGAACTAAGTACGAGATAAAAGTACAGCGCACAAAAATAATAAAGTATTGTTTGAATATAATGTAGCTCACATGCTGTGAGTATATTTTTATCAGCCGATGCATTTAGCTAAGCATCTAACGGCCAACGCAGGCCTTGATTTAAATAGATTTAACCCCAAGCTATCAGTACGGTGCATGTATACTGATAGAACTAGACATAAAATCCCACCACCAAATATGTGCCCCATAAACTTTAAGACTTCCTCCAACCAAATATTATTTAAATAAAATCAGTTCACATTTTGAATTCAACAAATGAAGATCGGGTTATAATTTTTCCTCTCCCCGGAATCCCTATTCACTTCCAGTCTGCCAACATTGAGGAGGAAGACTATCTTCATGGATCAAAACAAGTTGATTCGTTGCTATGTTTCTCTTTGGTCCCAACCATTTCGCTCGCTCTTGCAAAGTGTGGATATAATCCCGTTTCCAGGTTCCAAAAACGGTGGTTGAAATAGGTAATTCCCTGCCAACGAGTCATTTGGCTTGATCCAATGTGGGTTGAGGAATTGTCCGTAGTGAACAGCCGATAAGCAGATGCGCTGGTGTTAAAATTGCTTCTACTTCGACTACAATTGATTGAAGCACGAGGTGGGATAAAGTTGAATTCGAAACCAGTATTGTGACTGAATTCTGGAACATATCTAAGATTGACCTCTGTCCAGAAAAATTTTGGAGGATTTCGACAAAATTATATAGATCCTTTTGGGAATACCTCGTCGTCAAATAAATCGCTTTAATCAGAGAATGAAGTTATTAGCAGAGAGATCTGAAATAAGTTAAGCGAAGCAAACAAACAAAGCTAGATATGAATTGTAGGGAACTTTGCTGCGAATCCGATAAGCTAAGAGAAGAGGTCCGCACAAATCCACTCGAATATTATTATTTAATATTTAGAAGCTAAAAATGTTAGAGAGAAATTTGTTAGTTTTGCATATGTTTGTTTGTATATACAATACATATATAAATATTAAAGTAACATTGAAATACATTGAAACAATAATCAGTACATTTATTTCTTTTGGCTTATCAACTATTATGAAAATATTCTTTGGAAACAAGCAGCGGCGAGGTTCTTTCTCATATATTCATAAATTTCAGAGTTTTGACCCTGATTTAGCAGACGCCTCATTGATAAGTTCTCAATTGGTTGATAAGCAACAAATGAATGCTCTCATATGAACATGGGAATGGCCACAAAAGCTTTTGTCACGAAATCAATATATTTGAACTGATTTTGAAATATTTTACATTAGTAATTTCTAGTTAATTAATACCCATAGTGTAAAAGGGTATATTAAAGTCGCTAAAATGTATGTAACAGGCAGAAGGAGAATTTTCCGACCTCATAAAGTATATATATTCTTGATCAGAATCAATAGCCGAGTCGATTGAGACATGTCCGTTTGTCCGTCCGTATGAACACCGAGATCTCAGAGACTATAAGAGCTAGAGCAACCAAATTTGGTGCCAACATCCGTCTATTGTATAAGCAGATCAAGTTTATTTCAAATTTTTGCCACGCCCGTTAAAAAGAACTATAAATGTAGCTGCAATAAATATATCACATTCTTAATATAGCCAATATGCACCAAGCTGACCAAGTTTTGTTGAAATCGGACAATAATTAGCGGAGATATACGTAGTTCCAGTTGAAAAGAAACTCGCGCTGTCTTCTTACTAGTAAAAACAAAAAAGAACTCTCAGGCAATAAAATTACCCAAGCTTAAAAATATCGCAGATATGGAAGTGAGAGTTTCTGAACAGAAGTCCCGCAACCACTCTAAAGGAGTAATATACAGCAACGAGTTGGGATACATCGAAAACAGAAATATTAAACGAATTAAAACATAACCGAAGTCCGTAAAATACTAAAAAAACAAGAAAAAACCGTGGCAAAAACCAGACTTATTACAATCACTGTTCGAGCTACAGTTGTTAAGAGCGCAGTTATGGCGAAAGAGAAGAGAAGACGAAGAGAGAACTTAGCATATGAAGCGAATTTGAAATGTAGCTTTAAGTCCTGTTACTATTAAAACTTTATTTCTTTCCGTGGAAAATTTTGAACTTTGAAAATTGTAACTTAGTAACAACGCTATTGATATTCTTTTAAGTCTGTTAGAGTTAGCCATTTGAGTCAGAAGCACCTTCTGTGTTTTTCGACTTATGAATTATTTTATTTTGTTTTTGGACTCCCCTTTTAGAAGGCAAGGAGCTTCTCCCGTTTGGCCAGGCACCTCAAGCCGACTCGGTTGGATATACCGAAGTCCGCATCATTTTTATTCGAGCAGTTTGGGGCTCCGCAACGGGCGCAGCCGTCATCCAACAATCACCTTCGCACACACTGTGCCAGACTACATTAGAATTGTAAGATGAAACAACAACCACAAACTCTCGCACCCAAAGGCCGACGTCCTCAGCAATCACATACTAAAAACAAAACAAAAATCGTATATAAGAATAAGTATAATGAAGCAAGCAAGTCGTCCCTGCCGACATTGAGTATACCCTGTGCCAAGTAAAAGTACTTAATAAAGTCAAAAATTTGGTCAGCTGGTGCATATTGGCTATATTATTAAGTGTGCCGAATAAGAAGGCGATATCCTTATTACAGCTCTAGTTTAGTTTTCTTAATGGAGGAGGCAAAAATTTGAAATAAACTTGATCTGCTTATACAATAGACGGATGTTGGCACCAAATTTGGTTGCTCTAGCTCTTATAGTCTCTGAGGTGTTCATACGGACGGTCAGACGGACATGTCTCAATCGACTCGGCTATTGATACTGATCAAGAATATATTTTCTTTTTTTTTTCACAATTGCAAAGAAAAAAACTTTATTGTATTTTATTTTGTATAGTTTTTCGAATCTTAGTAAAAGAATACACGGCCAAAAAGAAAACTCAGAGGTCTGTCAAGCTTTCAATCCCTCCCAATTCCTTGCCTTCTGGAACGCCAGCATCTGCTGGTGTCCAAAAAAACTAGTTTCGTCCCTTTCTCTGGCCTATCAGAATGTAAGAGGACTTAAATCTAAGCTTCCTAGACTATATGTAGATAGTTTAGCATTTGACTTTAAAATTTTAGTGTTTACAGAGACATGGCTTAAACCTGATATTAACGATGCATCCGTTCTTTCTTCAAAATTTTCAATTTATAGGTGTGATCGGACTTCTCGTGCAGGCGGAGGAGTTTTGATTGCGGTGGACTCTGCCTTATACTCTGACCAGATTCATCTACCTGATAATCAGGAAATTGAGTTTGTCAGTGTCAAGGTTGGACTTAAATCCTTCTCGGTCTACATCACTTGTTCTTATATCCCGCCACAATCCGACATGACGGTATATATTAAACATTTAGAATATATTCAACATGTTTCATCATTACTTTCTAATAGGGACATATTAATTGTCTTTGGTGATTTTAATCTACCTGAAATAGCATGGACCCCTTCTGACGAGTCTGGCCTGCTGCTCCCTTGTACTTCACATTTATTTATTGATGGCCTGTTCGAGTTATCATTAACTCAAATAAATCCAGTGCGTAATAAAAATGGAAGATCTTTGGATCTGATATTCGTGTTGGATTCTACCAACTACGCAGTCACTAGAATTGACCCCCTTGTCTTTCCAGAAGACAACTTTCATCCCACTTTGGAATTAACTGTTGATCTGCCGTTTCGTGCACCAATTGTTAGTGCCTGCCCTGTGCCCAAATCCCGTAACTTTCGTAAAACTAACTTTGTCAAACTAAATAGTCTCATTCTTTCAACAGATTGGTCCTCCTTGTACAGATGTTCAGACATGAATCAAGCTATTTCTTTGTTTTATAATACTCTCGATTCTCTTTTTGAAGTTTGTGTCCCATTGAGGACTCCGGTGTTGTCTCACAGACCTCCCTGGTTTTCTCGTGAGTTATCCAACTTGAAGAATGTGAAATCGAGATATTATAGAAAGTATAAGAAATCGGGTCGTTCTTCAGACTTTGCTCTATACGCAGTTGCACGTTCTAACTTTATGATGCTTAATGCAGAATGCTATAAAAATTACCTTCAGCGTTGTAAATTAGAGTTTTCCCGCGACCCGAAGCGGTTTTATAATTTTGTCAATACTAAACGTAAGACATCTATCCACCCATCTTGTTTATCTTTTGAAAATATCACAGCCGACTCTGATCAAGCAATTGCTGATCTGTTTGCTGATTTTTTCACATCTACTTACTCCTCAGTAGAATATCGTGCAAATCTTCCGTATCATTATCAGTTAAGAAAATCTAATTGTATCTGTATTGCTTCGATCGAAGAAAGCTCGCTCCATAGCGTGCTTAATTTAGTAAAACTTGTGTACTCTCCTGGTCCTGATGGTATACCTGGATGTGTAATAAGGTTTTGCGCCGCGGCATTATGTAGGCCAATTCAAAAACTTTTTCTATTGTCCGTTAAATCTTCAACTTTTCCATCCATTTGGAAGGAATCCTATATAATTCCTCTCCATAAAACTGGTAGGAAATCCGATGCATCTAACTATAGGGGTATTTCTAAATTGTCCGCTATTCCTAAAGCTTTTGAAAAGTTAATTACTTCTCAACTGAAACATTTTTGTAGTTCTATAATTTCACCATCGCAGCATGGATTTGTGAAACGTAGATCTACAACCACTAACCTTTTAGTATTTACATCATTGACGATCGAAGGATTTCGGAATGCAAGACAAACTGATGTCATATATACTGATTTCAGCAAGGCTTTTGATTCTGTTAATCATACGCTACTTCTCCTTAAATTGAATAACATTGGCTTCCCTAGCCCTTTAGTTTCCTGGATTCGGGAATATCTGACAGGCAGAACACAGAAGGTTCTTTTCAAATCTTTATATTCTAGGTCCATAAATGTGACTTCGGGAGTGCCCCAGGGCAGTCATCTGGGACCATTGCTTTTTACTCTTTTTATCAATGATCTTCCGTCTGTTATAAATCATTCTCATGTCCTTATGTACGCAGATGATGTTAAGCTTTGTCTTAGTTACAAAGATATTATCTCTCCCTGTCGGTTACAATCTGATCTTCAAAATTTTCAGTCGTGGTGTCAAAATAATTTGTTAAGTTTAAATCCAACCAAATGCAAGGTCATGACTTTTCACAGAAATACTCCGCGGTTGGTAACTTATTTTCTTAATGACATCCCACTAAAACGTTTTCATGAGATGAACGATTTGGGCGTCCTTATGGACTATAAATTAACCTTTAAATCTCATATCTCCACTACTGTAGGTAAAGCTATGGGTGTTCTTGGGTTTGTTAAACGATGGTCAAAGGAGTTTGATGACCCTTATACAACCAAAATTCTTTTTACCTCATTGGTTCGTCCTATTTTAGAATATGGATCTTGCATATGGTCTCCTCAATATGACTCACACAAATCAAGAATAGACTCTGTCCAAAAACAGTTCCTACTCTTTGCTCTTCGTGGTCTGAACTGGGATCGCAATATCAATCTGCCATCGTACTCTAGTAGACTTCTTCTTGTTAACCTACCATCTCTTACTAATCGTAGAATAATGCTTGGTGTGATTTTTATGCACAAGCTCCTTAATGGTGATATAGACTCTCCTAAGCTATTGGGCCAAGTAAATCTATCGGTTCTTTGTAGGCCTACTAGAAATTTTATACCTCTATCTCTTCCCCGCTGTACTACTAACTATGCTCTGCATGAACCTTTCCGAGTACTTTGTTCTGATTACAATCGACTTTACTGTGTAATCAGTTCGGAGCTCTCTCTTCCTACATTAAAAACATCTATCCTTTTACATTTAGCTCGTAACTAGTTATAATTTTCGTTTCTTGTCTGTTTTGTGGAATGTCCCCGCGACTCGAGCCGTGCGTCATGCGGCTAGCGCCCCTCGGTCGGTTGGGCGGGAGGTTGTGGGCACTTAGTGCACCCGATGGGATTCGCGCGAAAAAAAAAAAAAAAATACTTACAATAAGTAAGCTATTTTTTGTGTACACTAGAAATTACTAGCAAATTATGTATATGGCAAAACAACGTTTGCCGGGTTTTCTAGTATATATATGTATATATATAGATTTATATATAATAAATATAAATGCATATATATATTGTAACCATTTACCATTGTAAACATAGAAACATATACATATAATGTATTTGGTTTTAATCCTTTCTTCTTTTGTTGTTATTTTATTTTGCCATTGAAACAAATGTTTATGCATTTTTGGTTTCAGACGATCAATCATTTGATTTTCATTTACGTTTTTTTTAATATTAATATTTAAATTTCATAGATTATTTGCACATTAAATGCTATGGAAAGAAACAATTACATTTCATTTCTTTGTGTATTTGGTTTTGATTTTTTAAATTTATTTAGTTAGAAAAATAATAATAATTGGAACATACATATGTTAATTTTTTTATAATTTTTCGTTTCTCTTCTTGTGTAGAAAATATATTTATATATATGTATATATTTATGTGTGTGTTTGTTGGTTTTGTTTTGAAATTTTATGTTGTAGGGCGTTTTGCAAAGTTGGGACTGCTATAGGACAGTCTTTAGAAAACGAAAATCGGAATTGAGAATTTTATCCAATACCGATTTCAAATCTGTTTGGCATAAATAAGCTGGGGAAAATTTCTATCAACTCTCTGAAAATTGCTTTTTGCTTTTTACAAATTTTGATATTTGATTTACTATATGCCCTCTGTGATATATTGTTAAATGTATTTAATGTTTATGTATATCTTGTTTGTTTGATCTTTGTGATTCCATATGGGCCTAAATACTCACTGGCCAGCTTGCGTCCTGCGACGAACTGCGTCCTCTTGACCGCTACCATATCTCCCACTCTGTAACCATGCTCAATGATTTTTCTAGCTTGATCACGCAACTTCTGGCGCTCGTCGTTAAATTGTGTTGTTAGCTCCTCGTTTAGAATCTCTAAAAGTCTTCCTTTAGCTTTGCTATGCATTTTCCTAAACATGATTTCAATGTTGCAAGCACACGTGAGTTAATCGCTTTTTGGACCTGTGGCACATATTTATATCACTTTCCTGGTTCTTGTGCTGACAGCTTTGAGAAAATGCCCAAAACTGAAAGGTTCACCCGCTCAATTTGTCCGTTGCCTCTCGCTACCATCGTTGTCCACACGTGCTCGACTTTATTTATATTGAGGATTAAATATTTTACTTTTAATGTCGAAGAACAATCCGAATTTCCCGATCTAAATTTTTTAGACTAAAAAACTCTGCACTTCCTTATATTGAGTTTAGAGTTACGGGCAACAAAATTTTAAAGATTCTGATCGACACAAAATCAAATAATAATCACATCCAACCCACTCTTGTTACTAATCCAAAGAAAAACGAAAATCCATTCGAAACAATATCAGTAGGAGGTAATACATGTCTCACTCGCAAAAATCAGAACTTCAAAAACTAATAAGTTCCTATCCCGGCCTATTCTCCAAACCCAACGAAAAACTTACTTACGCCACAAATATTAGAGCTGAAATAAGGACAAATTCGGACACAGCCGTCTATTCCAGATACTATCATTATCCAATGTCTCTGAAAGGAGAAGTTAATAAGCAAATTCAAGAAATACTTGAGGACGGAATTATCCGACCATCTAGGTCTCCATATAATTCACCCGTCTGGGTTGACGTCAATTTTCCAGCGTACTCTAGATGACATTCTGCGATTGCATATTGGCAAAATCTGTACAGACGCTTCCAACTTTGCCATTGGAGCCGTACTTTGTCAAGAAAACAGACCTATTACTTTTCTTTCAAGAACTCTGTCAAAAACAGGGGAAAATTATGCTATAAATGAAAAAGAAATGTTAGCTGAATAGGGCTTCTCGAAACTGTTGCCATTTTAAATAATTTCCATCAAATCTTGGAATGGATATTTTTGGCAATTGAAGGGCTGACGCTGTTTGTACGGGCACCTCCTTTTCCGCAGTAATGGCAAACTTCAGTACCAAATTTTCTGCATTCACATACGCATCGAAATCATATCCAATGCTCACCGGGTCCACCACCGCCTTATGGATTTCGAAGTGAATTAATTCAATTTCCTCCACTGTTTCTCAACGATCGGCTTGTAGTGAATTCTTTCATCCGGAGTCATTTGCTTCAAGATCCTCTGTAGTGATGCCAGCATTGCTTTTTGCTGGCGCATCAATGGCTCGATTTTTAGCCGTTCTCCCTTTTGACCGGCCTCAGCTTCTTCTTCAAGTCTTAGCATTTGAGCCTTCCATATTTTGATAGTTTCATCCACCGCTTCTTTCATTTTGGGGTGGTATTCTTTCCTGAAGTACTCATGGTCCGACGGTTGATTCTCTAATTTTTCCATCAACTCCTGGTGTCCTTTATCGAAGTTCTCCCATAAATACTCCAGCAACTCGATTTTTTCGGAGAAGTATGACACCTTTGTTTTCCCAGTTACGGATCATTGACTGAATGGCGTCTCCCCGTTCCGTTTGCTGAGCATACATTTCTTCCATTTTTCCCAATATTTGAAACTTGACCCGTTGGGATTTTTTATTTTGTCACCGACAGGGTACGCTCCTCCTCGTACCTGATGAGTGGTCAAGTTTCGTCTATTGAAATGAAGATGCTCGAAAACAAACTGCTTATTTTTTATATCGCAAAAATGAATTTCCTTTTGGCTAGGTCAGGAACAGCCGTGGTCACCTACTTTTGGATTTGATCGTTAATGCAATCTTGCAATCTTGCGAATATTGTCACTATGACTGATTGAGGTTGCCAAATTGAACAACTTTTGTCTAATTTGGGTACAACTCGTAAATGTTTGTAAACCAAAATATTTTGTTATATAATCAAAATATATGCAATCCGATCGTTCATTTGAGCAATTGCTGTATTAAAGTCGGGACCCCGGATTGTTGTCTCAATTGTAGTCAACCCGTGCCCTCGCTAAGGAGTGTCAATTTTTTCCAAAGCGTCAGTTCAAGGAATGGTAACCTGGTTGACCAACATTCCTTGCATGCGTGCTATAGACTTGTTGCCCAAAAACATCAATATATATATTTTCTTGGGACTGCCAATGTCGAGGTCACCAAAATGTTTTGTAAATTTTAGATCATTTTAGCTCCACCTTTCATTATGTAGTAGCTGGCTCAGCATACGACGTCGTTATTGCTGACTCTAGTAAGGGTGCTCAATGAATTGATAGCCAATAACGATTATGAGAAGGTTACCCGAGATTACTTATAACTATAATGGGTCACAAATGTCAACAGTTGGAGGTGTTTTTATATCTAATGTGTTTTGTGTTTTATACAGCAACTTGTTTGTGTTTTATAAAATAGTGTGGTTGTGTTTAGTGTGCTTATCTAACGGAAGGCACCAACAATCTCTTAATCTCTATACTTTACAATCGCCTACTAAGATATTACCCAATATTTAAATATATAATTACTTAACACATTACTTTTCCATTAATAAACCCTATCTTAATACATAACCCACACCACCTAAATATAATAATAAAACAATAAAATATAATAATAACCCAACAATAATATAATAATACTATAATAATAATTAGATATATAATAAAATATATAATACTTAATGCATATTATAAATTCCCTCGCACAGTTTGAATTTACATTATATTCCCGCCGCCAACTGATCAGCTCCCAATGCATCTCAAACCTAAACATTGGTCGTGCCCTCGCTCTCCCACTATCAGCATTGCATCTGTCTCTTTGTTCGGCCCTTTAATGTTTTCCGCTAGGTCACGCATACATACGCACATGCGCTCTTGTACTTGGGAGTTCTCACGCATGCCTAACGGTTCTGCTTCTTCTTGGTGACGTCATTCGAACAGCTTCGTCAGCGCCCAAGCTTTGTTATTGTTTCTGTGCTTGCTTGTGGTCGCTTCTTCCACATATGTTCTTGTATACCATCAATTGGTTAACGATCATATGGTGATTCCAGTCTGATGATTCCGAATATATGTAAGTGTTCTATTGTGTTGCATAGCACGGTTCGACACCCCACCAAACGCTCGTTTGTATGCTCGCCTTCATGCCACAGGTTCGTTTGTACGTTTGCATCATACCAACAAGTTCGTTTGTACGTTTGCATCATACCAACAAGTTCGTTTGCATATTTGCTCTCATACCGATATCAAGTATCGTTTGAATGTTAGGTATCTGAACTATCAAGTATCTGTTTCGTATGTTTGCAGTATATATTGTGGTGGTATCTTTATTATTAATCAATTTTATTTATTTATCTTAGAGTTGGGAGTAATTAAAATTAAACCAAACTTAATTTTAAAGCGCTTAGGGCCTTCGGCTTGGTGGGTTGTGTGTATTTGTGTACACGTATTTATCTAACTGTTATATTTTGTTATTTTAAGCATGTTGGATGGGGTTGGGTTTGATAGCACTTCTATGGGATCTAATTTTTTAAAGGTTTGTTTTCTTATGAGGGATGAGGCAGAGCAATTTTTATACCCTGTACCCATAGGGTAAAAGGGTATATTAAAGTCGCTAAAATGTATGTAACAGGCAGAAGGAGAATTTTCCGACCCCATAAAGTATATATATTCTTGATCAGTATCAATGGCGAAGTCGATTGAGACATGTCCGTCTGTCCGTCCGTCCGTCTGTCCGTCCGTCCGTCTGTCCGTCCGTCCGTCCGTCCGTATGAACACCGAGATCTCAGAGACTATAAGAGCTAGAGCGACCAAATTTGGTGTCAACATCCGTCTATTGTATAAGCAGATCAAGTTTATTTTAAATTTTTGCCACGCTGGTACCAGCGGTCTATATTGTTCTTAAGTTTATGGATTAGGTTATTGTTTAGGTGTTTGTTTATATCTGTGAAGTTGAAGTTGGGAGTGTAATGGAGTGGAGAATTAATGGTGGATTTGGCGGTTTGGTCAGCAAGTTCATTTCCTTTTATGTTACAATGGCTGGGGATCCAGAGGAATTTTATTTTAGTGTTGGTTTTAGTGATGATTGATCTTATTAGTGTGGGGTAAAAATTGTTGTTGTTGTTGTTGCCTATTGATCTGATGGCTGATAGGGAGTCAGAGCATATTATAAATTTACCTTTTCTATTTCCTATTACCTTTATGGCTTCAAGAATAGCTATCGTTTCTGCGGAGAGGATGGAGGAATAGTGCGGAAGGATGCCTGTTTTAAGGATTTCTGTATCGGTGGTTATGGCGTAGGTAGCTGTGTTGTGTTGCAATGAGCCGTCTGTATATATGAATTTGTGTTTTTGGTGTTTGCTTTTCAATTCTAGAAACATTTTTTGGTATATTTAAAATTGTGTAGTGAGATATTAATGTTAGAGGATGGGAATAGCCATTGGGGTGTGATTGCTTGTTTGTTGGATGGGGGAAGGTTTGGTATATTATATTCTTTGCAGGATGCTACGGTTCTTTCTAATGTGGATTTTAGTTTCTTTGTATTTTGGTGCTTAATTTCTATGATATATTTGTGGATTGGGGAGTTTGCACTGTGTACCTTTGTTTTGAACGTTTTTGCTGTCATCAGGTCTCTTTATTCTTCAATTGTAGGTGTGTTTGCTTTAAAAAGTAGGTTGCCTATAGGTGTTGAAGGAAGAGCTCCTAGCGCTGTGCATATTCCCGCATTAATTCATTTAGGGTCGATTTGGGTACGTGTCCATAAATAAATATGGCGTAGTCTATTTTGGCAATAAGTGTTGCCTTTGCTATATTAACAAGTGTGTGGGTGTTGCAGTTAAACTCGGGGCTGGCTAAACATTTTATTATGTTAACTTTTTTGTTTAGGGATGGTTGGATGTGTTTTTTTTTTTTTGTGGGAGTCCCATCTGTATTTGTTGTTTGTTGTTAAACCTAGTATTTTGGGGTTAGCTACTTCGGGGATTATTATATTGCTTGAGTATATATTGCATCTACAGTTTTTTTTCCCGCAAATGTGTAGGTGTTGGCATTTTTCTGGGGATAATGGTGCTCCTGAGTATGAGTACCATCCTTGAATGTTTGCGAAAAGGGAGTCTAGATTGTATGACTGGTTTTTTTGTCTATTGAATGGAATTATAAGGAAAGAATCGTCTGCATATGCACTAAATTGGATCTCTTTTTGTAGGCTGATTATATTCGCTAGTTTGTTGTAGGCGATTAGGAAAAGGATTACTGAAATAGGTGATCCTTGGGGGATGCCATTAAAGAGGGGGAAGGGTGGACTTATTGTATTTTTAAATTTGACTTTGATTTTTCTGTTCGACATGAAGGTTTTGACGAAGTTTATAATTTTGGGGCCCATTTTCCATTCTGTTTATTGGTCAACTATGGAGTGCACTCCGACCCTGTCAAAAGCTTTTGAAAAATCAAGGGCGATTACAGAGGCGTGTTTTTTGGTGCGCAGCGCTTTTGTTATTAGATAATCTGCTATGAGCAGACCATCTGAAATCTGCCGCGTCTGAATCCTGATTTATTTGGGCGGATGAAATTATTTTTGGTGGCGAACCACCAAAGTCGTTTTGCGATCATTTTTCCAGTATTTTTGATAGGCAGCAGTTCAGGGAAATTGGTCTATAGTTGGTAACTGATGTTTTGTGTGAGTTTGGCTTGAGAATGAAGATCACTAGACTGGATTTAAAGGATTGTGGAATGAAGTTGTTAAATATATTGTTGAAGAGGTTGGTAATACGGGATTTAACAGTGGTAGGAGTGTTTCTTATCATAGGGTAGGATATTCTATTTGTGCCGGGTGTTGTTCCTTTAAGGGAGTGCAATGTGGAAAGGAGTTCAATTTGGGATATATGTATATTGGATTCGATTATTTCTGCTGAGGGGTGGGGTATGTAGTTTATAAATCTGTTGTAGTATTTGTTTGTAATAAAGGTTTGTTTAAAGTTCTCATCTTTGGGCTGGTTTGACCAGTGTTGGGCGAATAGTTGGGCTATGGAGGTTGTATCTGTTGTAGGTAAGCTGTTGGATGCGTTTTTTATGCAGTGGACTTGTTTAACTGGGTTAAGTCCGCAGAAACGGCGGATGTTGGCCCAGTATTTTTCTGAGGGGTTGTTGTGTTCTATTGTGGAGGTGAATTCGGTTGTGGCCTTGATTTCTGATAATTATGGTGTGCAGATTGGAGAAGGATTTTGGAAATGTTTGCAGTTTCTTTGTTTATGTTTGAACTTATTGGTATGTTTCATTCTATATCGAGGGCAGATTGGGTGAATGATGGCCAGTTGGCTTCTTTTAAATAGTGAGATAAGGATTGGGAAGTGGTCACTACCGTGAAGGTCGTCGATAATTTTCCAGCTTATGAATGGGCTAAGCTGGGGTGAACATAATGAAAGGTCTGTGTGGGTGAAGGTGTTGTGTGTAGAGAAGTGTGTAGGAGAGCCGTCGTTAAGGATGTGTAGACTTGCATTTTGCAGCAATTTATAATTTGTTTTTCCTCTCTTCTTTGCATGTGGTGAGTCCCAGCTGTTGTGCCAGCTGTTGAAATCACCTACGATGATCTGGTTGCAGTTGGTTGTGTCAAGGTAGTCGTTTAGGGCTTTGAGGGAAAAGGGTTTGGTAGGGGAAATATATATTGATGTTATTCGGATTTTTCTTTTTGATTCTATTTCTATGGCTAGTGATTCAAAATGATCGGTTTGGCTTATCTGAGTATGTTGGATGGATTTGTGGATTAAAATGGCTGTGCCACCAAATCTGTTGGAAGCTGTATTGGTGAAAATTAGGTAGTTAGTTGGGGTGGGTATTAGTATGTATGTATTATAATAATGTGTTTCTTGAAGGTATATTGAGAAAACTCTAAAGCTTAAGTTAATTTGGATACTTGTTTGATTATATGGATGCACTGTCGCTGTTGTTTGTTAGTTGGTTCTTAGTTAGGGTTTTGGTTTTTGCTTTTGATTCTGTGGCTTTCAAATTGGTTTTAGAGTCTTTAGTAAATAATTTTAATTTTAGATTGCTGGTCTGTTGAGATGAATATGTTGTGTTTGACAGATTACCGTCGGTGTCCATGTCTTCTGGTGTATGTTGGTGATTATCATGTTGCATTTGTAGTCGTGTTGGCGGCTCTGCTGTTCTTGTTGGATTGGATGGTTGATTGTGTCCGGAGGTTGATGTGGGAGATATTTGTTGTTCTGAGTAGCTTTGTGAGTGTGTTTTTGGTTTCCTGGGTGGTGGGTTGGTTGGAGTAGGCATGCTTCCTGTGTGTTGAGTTGAGTGTGTGAGTATGTTGGCATATGTGATCCACCTCTGTGAGGGTTGAGGTGTGACTGAGGTCTATTTATAAACATGTAACAATTATTGTGTATGACAATGATTGACTGTTTTTTATTTAAATATAAGGTAAATGAACAGAGTAGAAATTAAAATAGATTTAACACAACTTTAGCAACTTCTGATTGTACGTCTTTCTGCCCTCATTCGATACATGTTGCCACACCGTAAATCCAATTCTCGCTGTGTCAATATCATCATATGATACTGCATACATACATACATACATACATACATACATACATACATATACATACATACTCTGCGAAATTCAATTAAAGGCAGCATTACAGAAATCGATAATACAAAAAATATTCTGACCTCTTCATACGAATTATCGGTGAATAAAAATGAGTCCAACTTCCAGCTTTGGAAACAATTTCAAAATCCCTGTTTAGCTTTCTTTAGACCACTTTCTGGAACTCAAATTGGGGAATGTCAGACCATTTCTTCTTTACAGCATTCCGTAACTCTAAAAGCGTCTGAAATTTCCTCCCACTAGCGTAAACACGTCTTGCAAAATTGCCCACATATTCTCAATTGGATTCAAATCGGGAGAATGTGCTGGCCATCTCAAAAGTTCATTATCTCTTAATTGAAGGCAATGCAGACTTGATCGTGACACGTGCATCGGTGCATTATTTTGCTGGAGAATGGGATCTGGGTCCAGCTGCTGCTCCATAATTCTGATCAAAATGTCATCCAACATGTCTATGTAACTTGCCGATGTCATCCTTCCGGAAATTTAGCAAATGGGAGTCCTGTTATAAAAAGTAAAAGCAGCCCAAAACATTAAGGAACCACCTCCACAGTTTCTTTTTGTTGAAACTGGTGTAGATCCTCTTAAATCATGCCATGCGATTTAGTCAAATAGGTTTCGACTTCATTTTCCTCCACTTAAGTCGTTTACTGGTTGACAACATTTGTTGCACCCGCCGTGGCAACTGCAAATCTGCTTTAATTTTAGATGCAGTGCTATTTGGTTTTAAGCAGGAACGGATTATTGCCGCTTTAATCCTTGGTGGAATTTTTTGTACTTGTCCCTTAAATTTATTGTCTACCGCAGAAGCTGATCGATTCAACTGCAATGCAATTTTCCTGTTGGACTTACCGGTATCCTTGTGGGCAAGGATCTTTGCAATCTTTTGAGAATCAAATGTTTTTCCCTTTCCCATATTGAATGCCATTTATAGCAAATTTCTGTGTGATTTGTGTGAATACTACTATAATAATATTTATGAAAATCAATAAAACTTAAAATCAAAAAGAAATAATTTATTTTACTTCAAAACTAAACTCAAAAACGGCTACGAAGAAAACGCACTAAAAAACTAACGGTAAAATGAGTTTCTGGAGCTAAAAGCAGACTACGAACTAGAATATGAAAGAAAGTTGACAAATACATGGTACCGTTAACCCAGATCATGATTTATCTGGTAAAAACAGTTTAATTAAATTTCGCAGAGTGTATTTAAAAAGTTACTTAATTTAATTTGAGTGTTTTAATATTGTATATATGTACATATGTGTGTGTAATGTTATTATTTTATATGCTGAAATGCAGGTTAGTGTTTTTTTACGTATTTTAGAATTTTTTATGTGTTTGACGGTGAACGGTTTGAGAGGCATTGTAGTGGGTTAGTGTTTTTGAACATTGCCCATCTTTGGGTTCTGAGGGAGTTGCAGGTGGAAAGTGTGTGTTCTTTTGATATGCTGGGGGTGCGGTCAATATAATATTTGTGGGTAATGTTTGTGTGTCCGAGTCTAAGTCGCGTTATTTTGATGTGATCTTTGCGTGTTAGGGAGAGTTGGTTTTTCTTTTGAAGAGGTGGTAGCTGTTGTATTTATTGTGATTTATGTTTTGGTACCACGAGGTAGTTTTTGATAGACAGTTTAATATTTCTTCTTGGTTTGTTTTTTTGATGAATTTTATTATGTTCTTTATGGTAATTTGGATGCGTTTTTTGCAGCGTTGTCTGCATGTTCGTTTCCAGTAATCCCTACGTGTCCGGGTACCCAAAGTAGTTTCAATTTCGGAAATGTTTATTGTGGGGTGTTGCGTATATATAGAGCTATAGTATTCGCCGTTGTTTGGGTTGCTTATTGGATAGATGGAGGATTAAGAGTCCGAGCATATGGGGCAGAAGGCTTGACTTTATGGGCGTTACTTCATGCATGATGGCGAGAGTGGAGATTGAGTGGGTTTGGGATCCGTCAGTGTAAATGTATGCGTATTCCTTGCTATCTTCTTCTTTCTTTAGATTGAATTCTGCCCGGAATATTTCTGGTGACGTGTTCTTTCTGCTGAGTTTTCTAAGGGTTTTGTCGATGTTAATTTGTTTTTTATTCCAGGGTGGTGTGTTTTATGGCCGAGGGGTTGTGGGTTGTCCATAGTAGAGTTGTAGTAGAGTTTTTGGTGGTATGTTTTAAGTATTCGGATGATGGGTGAGTTGTTTGCTGTGATCAGTGATTTAGTGAGGTTGTCAGTTAGGAGTTCTTTTCTGTCTTCTAGTTTGGATATTTGTGTGAGAGTTGTTTTAAGTGCTCCGAGAGCGATTCTGAAGCCTGTGTTTATTGCGGATTTGATGGTGGCTAAGGTTGATTTTGGGCATTTACCATTTATGGGAAGTCCAAAGTCTGCTTTTGCAATTAGAATTGCTTTGGTTATGTCTAGGAGGGTGGATGACTTGCAGTTAAATTTTGTGCTTGAGAGGCATTTTATTGATGTTATTGAAATATAGGCCAAGTATTTGGATCGATGTCTCGTTTTTAATTTGTATATGTCCTGTAGTTAGGATGCAGTTGTAGTTGTGTTTTCTGCAAACATGTGTTTGTTGGAGAGCCTAGCGCCAGGAGTAATCAATCGCCCCGGAATAGGGACAAGGTTTATATTTATGTTTTTTAGTTTCAATTTAATGTTAAAGTCGTCCGCATATGCACTTAGGCTGATGTTTGGATGTTGGGTGAGAATTTCAATAAGTTTGTTGTATGCTATTACAAATAGAACTACAGAAAGCGGTGATCCCTGAGGGATGTGGTGGAAGGATGCGTACTTTTGTTTTACGATTGCTTATAAAGTTTTCACATAATTAAGCATTATTTTACCATTCTATTAGTTGGTCGAGTACTGTTTGGATTCCTATACTGTTGAAAGCACTCGCAAAGTCAAGTGATAGGATTGATGTCTACTAGGAGTAGACTATCTAAAGCCGATTTTCCCTGTTATGGATGATGTTATCATTGGTAACAAATTACCACAGTCGTTTTGGTATTATTTTGTCTAGAATTTGTATTGTTGATATAGGTCAGTAGGCGTTTAGTGAAGTTTTGTCTGAACTGGGTTCTGGTATTGGAATTGTTGTGCTGTTCTTGTAGGCTTGGGGAATGAAGTTCTTTAGTATGGCTTTCTGTAGGTCTATGATTCTGTTAATTGTTTCTTTTGTCAAGATTTTTGGTCATAGTATATAGTATATCCAGTCCAGGTGAGTCACCTTTTAGTGAGTGTGGCTTTTCAATTTGTTATTTAGTCTATACCATCTTCTATTTTTTTCATTTCTTAATGTTTGTAATTCTTTGTTCCACCAGGGGACATTGTGGGGACGTGTCATAGGGTATGTTGGGGGGATTGTTTTGTATATTGAAGTATATTAAAGTCGCTAAAATGTATGTAACAGGCAGAAGGAAAGTTCTGCGACCCTATAAAGTATATATATTCTTGATCAGTATCAATAGCCGAGTCGATTGAGACATGTCCGTCTGACCGTCCGTATGAACACCTCAGAGACTATAAGAGCTAGAGCAACCAAATTTGGTGCCAACATCCGTCTATTGTATAAGCAGATCAAGTTTGTTTTAAATTTTTGCCCCCTCCATTAAAAAAACTAAACTAGATCTGTAATAAAGATATCGCATTCTTATTCGGCACACTTAATAATATAGCCAATATGCACCAGCTGACCAAATTTTTGACTTTATTAAGTACTTTTACTTGGTACAGGGTATACTCAATGTCGGCAGGGACGACTTGCTTGCTTCATTATACTTATTCTTATATACGATTTTTGTTTTGTTTTTAGTATGCGATTGCTGAGGACGTCGGCCTTTGGGTGCGAGAGTTTGTGGTTGTCGCTTTATCTTACAATTCTAATTTAGTCTGGCACAGTGTGTGCGAAGGTGATTGTTGGATGACGGCTGCGCCCGTTGCAGAGCCCCAAACTGCTCGAATGAAAATGAAGCGGACTTCGGTGTATCCAACCGAGTCGGCTTGAGGTGCCTGGCCGAACGGGAGAAGCTCTTTGCCTTCCAAAAGGGGTGTCCAAAAATAAAATAATTCATAAGTCGAAAAACACAGAAGGTGCTTCTGACTCAAATGGCTAACTCTAACAGACTTAAAAGAATATCAATAGCGTTGTTACTAAGTTACAATTTTCAAAGTTCAAAATTTTCCATGGAAAGACATACAGATATACAGTTTTAATAATAACAGGACTTAAAGCTACATTTCAAATTCGCTTCATATGCTAAGTTCTCTCTTCGTCTTCTCTTCTCTTTCGCCATAACTGCGCTCTTAACAACTGTAGCTCGAACAGTGATTGTAATAAGTCTGGTTTTTGCCACGGTTTTTTCTTGTTTTTTTAGTATTTTACGGACTTTGGTTATGTTTTAATTCGTTTAATATTTCTGTCTCGTCGCAGTTGCCTAACTCGTTGCTGTATATTACTCCTTTAGAGTGGTTAAGGGACTTCTGTTCAGAAACTCTCACTTCCATATCTGCGATATTTTTAAGCTTGGGTAATTTTATTGCCTGAGAGTTCTTTTTTGTGTTTACTAGTAAGAAGACAGCGCGAGTTTCTTTTTCAAACGGAACTACGTATATCTCCGCTAATTATTGTCCGATTTCAACAAAACTTGGTCAGCTTGGTGCATATTGGCTATATTAAGAATGCGATATCTTTATTGCTATATTTATAGTTTTTTTTAACGGGCGTGGCAAAAATTTGAAATAAACTTGATCTGCTTATAGAATAGATGGATGTTGACACCAAATTTGGTTGCTCTAGCTCTTATAGTCTCTGAGATCTCGGTGTTCATACGGACGGACAAACGGACATGTCTCAATCGACTCGGCTATTGATACTGATCAAGAATACATATACTTTATGAGGTCGGAAAATTCTCCTTCTGCCTGTTACATACATTTTAGCGACTTTAATATACCCTTTTACACTATGGGTATTAATTAACTAGAAATTACTAATGTAAAATATTTCAAAATCAGTTCAAATATATTGATTTCGTGACAAAAGCTTTTGTGGCCATTCCCATGTTCATATGAGAGCATTCATTTGTTGCTTATCAGCCAATTGAGAACTTATCAATAAGGCGTCTGCTAATTCAAGGTCAAAACTCTGAAATTTATGAATATATGAGAAAGAACCTCGCCGCCGCTTGTTTCTAAAGAATATTTTCATAATAGTTGATAAGCCAAAAGAAATAAATGTACTGATTATTGTTTTAGTGTATTTCAATGTTACTTTAATATTTATATATTGTCTATATAAAGAAACGTTTGCAAAATTAACAAATCTTTCTCTTACATATTTTGCTTCTAAATATTTTAATATTTACTGTATGGATATTAAAAGCTCCTGAAATAGTACGAAAGGTCGTCAGACAGTGAACTCATTGTTACCACTATAAGGCAACTCTTAACCCGGCCTTTTCTTATTTGCGGAGTGGATTTGTGCGGACCTCTTCTCTTAGCTTATCGGATTCGCAGCAAAGTTCCCTACAATTCATATCTAGCTTTGTTTGTTTGCTTCGCTTAACTTATTTCAGATCTCTCTGCTAATAACTTCATTCTCTGATTAAAGCGATTTATTTGACGACGAGGTATTCCCAAAAGGATCTATAGTGACAACGCCACTAATTTTGTCGAAATCTTCCAAAATTTTTCTGGACAGAGGTCAATCTTAGATATGTTCCAGAATTCAGTCACAATACTGGTTTCGAATTCAACTTTATCCCACCTCGTGCTTCAATCAATTGTAGTCGAAGTAGAAGCAATTTTAACACCAGCGCATCTGCTTATCGGCTGTTCACTACGGACAATTCCTCAACCCACATTGGATCAAGCCAAATGACTCATTGGCAGGGAATTACCTATTTCAACCACCGTTTTTGGAACCTGGAAACGGGATCATATCCACACTTTGCAAGAGCGAGCGAAATGGTTGGGACCAAAGAGAAACATAGCAACGAATCAACTTGTTTTGATCCATGAAGATAGTCTTCCTCCTCAATGTTGGCAGACTGGAAGTGAATAGGGATTCCGGGGAGAGGAAAAATTATAACCCGATCTTCATTTGTTGAATTCAAAATGTGAACTGATTTTATTTAAATAATATTTGGTTGGAGGAAGTCTTAAAGTTTATGGGGCACATATTTGGTGGTGGGATTTTATGTCTAGTTCTATCAGTATACATGCACCGTACTGATAGCTTGGGGTTAAATCTATTTAAATCAAGGCCTGCGTTGGCCGTTAGATGCTTAGCTAAATGCATCGGCTGATAAAAATATACTCACAGCATGTGAGCTACATTATATTCAAACAATACTTTATTATTTTTGTGCGCTGTACTTTTATCTCGTACTTAGTTCAGAGTATTTATGTATATGTTTTTGAAATATTTTGATGTCAGGAAAATATAGTGTTTAATCTTAAACAAAATATATATATAAATATATTTTTTACACAAAAAGAGAAACGAAAAATTATAAAAAAATTTGATTTAGTATACATAGAAATATTTCAAATTTATAGCTAATGCAACGCAAAGTGATTAAAATTCCAATTATTATTTTTCTCTAACTAAATAAATTTAAAAAAAAGAAAAACAAATACACAAAGAAATGAAATGTAATTGTTTCTTTCCATAGCATTTAATGTAAAAATAATCTATGAAATTTAAATATTAATATTAAAAAAAACGAAAATGAAATTCAAATGTTTGATCGTCTAAAACAGAAAGGGCAAAAACATTTGCTTCAATGGCAAAATAAAATAACAAAAAACTAGAAGGATGGGCTAACTTCGGCCGTGCCGAAGTTCGTATACCCTTGCAAACTGTCTTCTTGATTTATATATAATTTGCCAGAATCATAAGGAAGTATATAAAACCCATCAAATATAAATTTGATGTCCGTGGCATAAAGAAAAAAATTAAAACAAATTTTTTTTCCCCGATTGTTCCCATGACAGCTATAGCATATAGTCGACTGATTCTGATGAAACTTAAAAGATATATTTCTTTTTATGTCAAATTGTCAAATAACATAATTTCGTGACGATTGCCTTAAAAACACCCAAGTTATTGATCAAAAACTATATTTTTGACTGATCGTTTCTATGGGAACTACATGATATAGTCGACCGATTTTGATAAAACTTGGTATATGTGTTGAGGATTATATAAAACTCACAAACACCAAATTTAGTGACATTGGATTGAAAAACAACTGAGTTATTGATGTTAAACCTTATTCCTGGCCGATCGTTCCTATGGGAGCTATATGATATAGTCAACCGATCGGGATGATTCCGAGATATACAATGCCTGCAGCAAAAAGAAGCCTAGGAGCAAAATTTCAGCTCTGTAGCTCCAAGGGTCTCGGAGGAGATTGCGTTGATCCAGACAAACGGACAGACGGACGGACGGACAGACGGACATGGCTATATCAACTCAACTCATCATGCTGATCAAGAATATATATACTTTATATAGTCGGAGATGCTTCCTTCTATGCGTTGCAAACTTCTGACCAAAATTAATATACCCTTTTTGCAAGGGTATAAAAAGAAGAAAGAATTAGAAACAAATAATACATTATAAATGTTTCTATGTTTACAAGGGTAAATGGTTATAATATGTATATACAAATATGTATATAAATATGTATATATGAATCTATATATATGTGAATATATATGTGAATCTATATACATACATAATTTTGTTTTTTTATAAATTGAGAAAGAAATGGCGGAAAAAATCTTTATAATTGTATACAAACAGACGAAAAAGATCAGAGAATAAAGGAGAAGAAGAATTGAGAAAGCTGAAGATGAAACGAAAGTTGAGATGAAGAAGAATTGATTAAATAAAGAAACATTTATATTAGCAAAATATAATTTTTGTTTGTGATTATAAATAAATATATATATATATATACATATATATGTTTATACACGACAGACGACAGCAGGAATATTACAAGAACAAATTAAATAAATGCACAAACAAATCTATATACTTATTTATATATACATATATGTATATATGTATGAAATTTATTTGCAAAAGTAAAAAAAATAAATGCGATATACAAAAAAAAGAAACGTAAAAAATGATTACTTTGATTTTTATTCAGGGGCGAACTTAAACAAATGAAATAATAATAAAATTATTTTTATAATATTCATTCGACTAAATAGAAAAAAGTAGGAAATATAAATATCTGACATATTATATTATTATTAAATGGAAAGTATGAAAAGCAATGTTTTAGTAAGACTGTTGGAATATGTGTAAGTATTCGTAAGTCTTTTAAATTTTAAGATCCATAAAGGATAGGATCCATGAGGTAAGGGTATTCCTAGAAAAACTTTGGACTCATTTACATATATGTTATATTGTGAAGTGTCTTTACATTAGTCCGATCTACATGGAATTGAATGGCAATGGATTATTATATTTAAAAATATTCAATCTATATATTAGATTTATTTATAATAATTTTAAAAATAATTAGTATTAATTAACTATAAATTACTAATTTGGAACTTATCAATGAGGCGTCTGCTAAATCAGGGTCAAAACTCTGAAATATATGAATATATGAGAAAGAACCTCGCCGCTGCTTGTTTCTAAAGAACATTTTCATAATAGTTGATAAGCCAAAAGAAATAAATGTACTGATTATTGTTTCAATGTATTTCAATGTTACTTTAATATTTCTATATTTCTCTTACATTTTAGTACTCTAAACTCAGCACATGATTGATAATTCAATTTTGACTACAAGACTGACTGAATAGCAAAAAATAATTTCATTTCGATTTTAACAGTCAGTGGAGTCAAAGATGGGAACTCTGTTAAAAGTTATTTTAATTCACTTCCTTCTTCAGGGGATAAATGCAAAACTTACGAATAAGGAACAGAAAAATTGTGTAAGTGCCAGTGACTTTAATTCAATCAGTGATAAGATTATATAGACAGATGTCATTTCTATAATCTCTTTCAGGAAGATGTCATTTTTGACGCTCAGAATGGCGATGATTATTGCTTTAGTGTTGTTCGACCCTTGATAAATCATTTAAAACGTGTGAACAATCAAATTGATGCCAATGATGAAATGAAGAAAAATATTCAAAAATTAGAAAAAGAATTGGGACGCGTAAAATTAGAACTCAAGGAAAAGGACGCCCAAGTTAAAGCTAAGGAAGACCTTCTCAATGGAAAGGACATGCAAATCAAATACTTGATGGATTTGATAAATGTAAAGGGTGAACAATTAATGGCACAAGTTGATACATTTACTAAAACGTATGAACAAATCAATGATTTTATGGACTTGGTAAAGACGGAAAATGATTTACTGAAATCAAAAGATGAACAAATACAGGAACTACTTAAGCCACAAAATGCTGTATTAACGGATAACAATAAACAAATTAAGGATTTTAAAGATTTGATTAATTTGAAGCATAAACCATGCGACGAACAATTAAAAATGACAATTGAATCAAAAGATGAACAAATCAGTGACTTAAAGAATGCAATAAATGAAAAGAATAAACAAATTGATGATCTAAAGACCCAAATTAATAAGGACTTGAAAATGTTAGAGGAGAAAAATCAACAGTTGATGAAATACAATCAGCAGGAGGAGAATCTTCCTGTAGAGCCATTATCTGGATGGACTGTAATCCAAAGACGAATGAATGGAAGTGTGGACTTTGACAGAGATTGGGCGGACTACAAGAATGGATTTGGAAACATTGGAGGAGATTTCTTCCTTGGCCTCGAACGAATACATTTAATGACCACATCTCAACCCCATGAGCTATATATTCAATTGAGAGATGTAAAAGGAACAACTAAATATGCCCACTATAATAATTTCAAAGTTGGAAATGAGACGGAAAACTTCAAACTTTTATCAATTGGTGAATACAATGGAACTGCAGGCGATAAATTGAGCTATAATGTTGGTTCTATGTTTTCAACTCGAGATCGGGATAATGATATATCGGAGGTTAATTGCGCCGACGAAGGGTGGGGAGGATGGTGGTACAATGCGTGTTCAGAAAGGTAATATAAATATATAAAAAGTAGTTTAATTCGTAATTAATTTAATTTTCTTATTTTCAGTCGATTAAATGGTAAGTACTATCCAGATGGTAGGAATCTGTATTTTGGTGGCATTGTTTGGAGTTCTTTTGACAATGATGAATATGAAACTTCATTAACATTCACCCAGATGATGATACGGCCAACAATTCTTATTAATTTATTTGTTCCAACAATCTCTTAACAACAATAACATTTATGATACAATAAATAAAAATTGATCTATATAAATGTTAATTCCCAAATAATGTAATCATTGATTTTTAAAATGCACAAATATTAAAATAAAACTAAATTGCTCTTAAAATATTTCATATTTTTTGTAAAAGTTTATTATAAATGGAAATTTGATGGTAAGAAATCGGGCATGGGACTAAAATCAGTTTGTTATTGATTTAACGAAAAAAATAAGTTTCCATTTGCAGGAATTTAAATGGACAAATGGAAAGAATTACATATCTTACGATCGTAATTCAATATACTTATCTGTGAATATTATTACGAGGGCTGCTATATATATTTCGGGAATAGCAAATAAAAATAATTATTTTTAAATGGGATTAATTTATGTGCAAAATTTTGTCCCCTCATGATTAATTTTGCATTCATTCGAATAATTGGCTCCATTTCTCTTGAGGAACCTTTAAAACATGGTTTTTGAACTCTCCAACTGGTTCTTCAGCGCTTGTTAATCGTTCACCATGCATTTTTATACCCTGTACCCATAGGGTAAAAGGGTATATTAAAGTCGCTTAAATGTATGTAACAGGCAGAAGGAGAATTTTTCGAACCCATAAAGTTATATATTCTTGATCAGAATCAACAGCCGAGTCGATTAAGACATGTCCGTCTATCCGTCCGTCCGTATTAACACCTACATAGATCTCAGAGACTAAAAGAACTAGTGCAATAAAATTTAGTGATAACATCCGTCTAGCCTCTAGAGTTTACGCAGGCCAAGTTTATTTCAAATTTTTGCCACGCCCATTAAAAAGAACTATAAATATAGCTACAATAAAGATATCGCATTCTTAATATAGCCAATATGCACCAAGCTGACCAAGTTTTGTTGAAATCGGACAATAATTATTGGAGATATACGTATTCCCAGTTGAAAAGAAACACGCGCTGTCTTCTTATTAGTAAAAACAAAAAACAACTCTCAGGCAATAAAATTACTCAAGCTTAAAAATACAGCAACGAGTTGGGATACATCGAAAACAGAAGTATTAAACGATAGTCTACCCCTAGTAGACATCAATCCTATCACTTGACTTTGCGATATCTTTCAACAGAAAAGGAATCCACACAGTACTCGATCTACTAATAGAATGATAAACTGGTAAAATAATACTTAATTACGTCAAAACTTTATAAGCAATCGTAAAACAAAAGTACGCATCCTTCCACCACATCCCTCAGGGATCACCGCTTTCTGTAGTTCTATTTGTAATAGCATACAACAAACTTATTGAAATTCTCACCCAACATCCAAACATCAGCCTAAGTGCATATGCGGACGACTTTAACATTAAATTGAAACTAAAAAACATAAATATAAACCTTGTCCCTATTCCGGGGCGATTGATTACTCCTGGCGCTAGGCTCTCCAACAAACACATGTTTGCAGAAAACACAACTACAACTGCATCCTAACTACAGGACATATACAAATTAAAAACGAGACATCGATCCAAATACTTGGCCTATATTTCAATAACATCAATAAAATGCCTCTCAAGCACAAAATTTAACTGCAAGTCATCCACCCTCCTAGACATAACCAAAGCAATTCTAATTGCAAAAGCAGACTTTGGACTTCCCATAAATGGTAAATGCCCAAAATCAACCTTAGCCACCATCAAATCCGCAATAAACACAGGCTTCAGAATCGCTCTCGGAGCACTTAAAACAACTCTCACACAAATATCCAAACTAGAAGACAGAAAAGAACTCCTAACTGACAACCTCACTAAATCACTGATCACAGCAAACAACTCACCCATCATCCGAATACTTAAAACATACCACCAAAAACTCTACTACAACTCTACTATGGACAACCCACAACCCCTCGGCCATAAAACACACCACCCTGGAATAAAAAACAAATTAACATCGACAAAACCCTTAGAAAACTCAGCAGAAAGAACACGTCACCAGAAATATTCCGGGCAGAATTTAATCTAGAGAAAGAAGAAGATAGCAAGGAATACACTGACGGATCCCAAACCCACTCAATCTCCACTCTCGCCATCATACATGAAGTAACGCCCATAAAGTCAAGCCTTCTGCACCACTGCTCGTCTGTCTTTTCAGCAGAAACTATGGCAATCGCACAAGCACTACACATATTCAAATACAAAAGGGGAAAATACTACATATGCCCGGACTCTTTATCTGCCATGGATGCAATAAGCAACCCAAACAATAGCGAATACTATAGTGTAGCAGTCGTTCATTTTATTTTTATACCCTGTACCCATAGGGTAAAAGGGTATATTAAAGTCGCTTAAATGTATGTAACAGGCAGAAGGAGAATTTTCCGACCCCATAAAGTATATATATTCGTGATCAGTATCAATAGCCGAGTCGATTGAGACATGTCCGTTTGTCCGTCCGTATGAACACCGAGATCTCAGAGACTATAAGAGCTAGAGCAACCAAATTTGGTGTCAACATCCGTCTGTTGTGTAGACAGGTTAAGTTTGTTTCAAATTTTTGCCACGCCCACTTCCGCCCCGGCAATTTGGGAAAAACCTATAACTACGGCAATATTAAACATATCGTATTCTTATTTGGCATGCACGTTAATATAGCCAAAATGCACCTCTTGACCGAATTTGACCGAAATCGGACAATAATTATCGGAGATATACGTATTTCCATTTTGTAATGAAACGCCCCATGCAAAATGTGCTGTTAAGTGTGAGCGAGATAGCATGCGTTCGCTGTTGCTGCATGGCAAGCAGTGCAGTGTTGCTGCATGGCAAGCAGTGCATGCTAAGAGATTTTTTTTTGTAAATTGATGGCGATTTTGATCGTTTTTGACTTCATGGAGTACTTTTACTTGGTACAGGGTATACTCAATGTCGGCAGGGACGACTTGCTTGCTTCATTTTATTTATTTTTATTTTTATCACTGATAATCCGCGCGCCTTTAGTTTATCGTTGGTCCAGCATAGGGGAAATAAAGTATGGCGAAGGCTAACTAAAGCTTTAGGCAGTAGCTTTGATCTTGAGATATCAGCCCTGTGGTCAGCTTTACTGACGCAATTGCAGCCCACTTAAGTGAGGGAGAGCTTTAAACAAGAATTTGGTTATGAAAGAGCCGAAGATGCATACCTCAACCTCTTTTCTTAAATCAGATCAATCAAGTTAATTTCATAGTTAAAATTGATTACGAAATTTATTGTTTTTGGAAATCTTTATATAAATATATTAAATTTTTTTAAATAAATAAAAGTCAAAAAGGAAAATTAAAGAGAGTGAATCACGTGTTGGAAATACAAAGAAGGGCAGAGGAAGGCGGAAAAATAGAGAGAAAGAAAGATTACCTAACCTAAAGGAGACAGCGAGGTTAAATTCGACTCTAAAAGCATCCAGCCGCAGGAACAGGACTTTTGTGATTTAATTCGCTTTGATTTAAATGAAAAGGTATGTGAGCAAGATTCGAGGGAAATTTTTGGCTAAAAAGAAATATTTGGATAGCTAAGAGAAAAAACCTTTGACCCCAAGCATGTGGAGGCAGTACAACAGCCGCAGATTTGCATCAGATGTGGAACAGGCAAAAGATACCATGTGACAATGGAAATATGGTTAGCAAAAAATGGACACATGTATACTAGGGAATATAATTAAAATCAAAGGAATCAAGACCCAAGAAAATACCGAAAAGGGTTAAAGTCTAAAATTTTCGGGAGAGCGTAAATTGCATTTAATTTTTTTTGTAAAACGGGAAAAATTATTAGTTTATAAACTTCTTTTTCTAATCTATTTGAGAAAAATTTAAGTAAATTTCTATCCGTAGGGTAAGCAAAACAAATCCAAGTGAGTTCGCGTAATTTTTGAAATCGCGAAGGTTCATAAGCATCTCAAAAGAAGAATAGCAGTCATAAGAGTAAAAGATTTCTGTACTCTTCTCGGTCAATCTTTTAATTTGTTTGTCGAATCAAGTAAGAGGACATAGTCATAATTGCGCTTCTTAAGACTTTCAGGGTAAAACGAAAAAAGAATAAAAAAAAGTGTCAAATAACAATAACCAAATCACCAGATCCAGCTGTTGAAGGCCTTTATCGATTTTTTATATTTATTGTAATGATCAAGCACAGAGCATATGACAGCTGATGAGAGATGCGTTAATTCTCTCCAAGTCGCGGCAGTGTTGCTCTATCATTATAAGTCTAATAAAACCATTCATGAATATTTATGCTCTTATCTTAATCTTTGTAATCTATGTATTTAAAAGAATAAAATCCATTATTGATCAAATTATTTATTAAAACTACACTGAAAAAGTTACATAATGCACAACTGGCCACTACAACGAAAAACAAGTAAATTAACATATTTTTTGCGCATTTTAAATATGTTTCTTCACAAAAATTGAAAACTGCTGAAAAATAACGCGAATGCATGTCGGAGCATACTGTTCATATCAGACACTATTGATTGAACTTATTTACGAATTCAATTTTACTTGTAAAAAACAGAAAAAATTGAATTGTTTGCTAATATTTTACTGTATTTTTTCACCTCGTCGTTGTAACCGAAAACATTGTGCAAAATTATGCCGCTATAAGCGGTGACATACTAAGCGAAAGCCATCTCGTACAAGCTTCTATGGGGACCAACCCATCAAAATTTCGTTGTTATAACCGGACGGACGCTATAACCGGATTCTACTGTATTTTTTTTTCTTTTCGTTGGGCCATAGACACAAATTAGACAAGAAAAAAACATTTAAAAAATTGCTAAGGTTTACATATAGATATATGTATGCGGCATACATACTTGTGGAAGCAGTTTTACTTTTATCCGACTTGTAAATCTCGATATGTACTCAACATCTCTTTTATGGGGCCAGACAATCAAAGAAACACCAATAAAAATCTTCTTGGGGAGGAGTTTTAAATTTACTTCCTAGTAAATCAATTTTGTTAAGTTTTGCCTGTTTATTTGCGCTCGATAAATATTGAGAAAGCGGAATTTTTCCAATGAGGAAAATTTGGCCACGTGGTTTTATTTCTTGTTAGCCGTTGGTAACTTCTTAGAGTGATTTTTGATATTTTAAAAGGCCGTCTACAGTTAGTACATAGTCTTTTATAACCATTGCCAAATCAAAGCTCTCTCTTTTAACTCATGAAGTGAGCTGCGATCACTGCCAAAATAATCTATTGTAATCGATGTAACGCCCTCCATGACAAAAATTACAACGCCTTAAATCGCATGCGGAATTTCTATTATTCGCGCCCAATTAGCGATTTAAAAAAATTAAGTGTTTCGACTATTTCAGCTTCAATGGCAAAATAAAATAACAAAAAGAGAAGAAAGAATTAAAAACAACAAATGCATTATATATGTTTCTATGTTAACAACAGTAAATGAATACAATATATATGTAAATATTCATATCTGCATATTAATATATAATATAATATATACACATATATATATATATATATATATATATATATATATATATATATGTACATGAGAGACGAAAGCAACATTACAAATACAAATTAAATAAATTAAACATAAAAATCTATGTACATATATATACATATATAAATTAATTAAAGACCCTTTGTAATGTTCAATATATATTTGCGACCTACTAGCCGACTCAAATCATTACTAGAAACTGAACTTAACATATCTTAAAACGACCCAGGAAAACCCTAGCAGCAACCAAGAATAGTTGACTCAGTCGCACGACCAACTGAATTGCCTACTCAGCACTTGCGACTACGTCGCAATCGCTTCCGCTATTCTGTTTGCTTGGCTGATAACTTATATATGTACATACATATATGAAATTTATTTGCAAAAGTATTTATGGAAAATTCCAAAATAAATGCGATATACAAAATAAGTGATTATATACTTTGTTTTTATACCCTGTACCCATAGGGTAAAAGGGTATATTAAAGTCGCTAAAATGTATGTAACAGGCAGAAGGAAAATTTTCCGACCCCATAAAGTATATATATTCTTGATCAGTATCAATAGCGAAGTCGATTGAGACATGTCCGTCCGTCCGTCTGTCCGTCCGTCCGTCCGTCCGTATGAACACCGAGATCTCAGAGACTATAAGAGCTAGAGCAACCAAATTTGGTGTCAACATCCGTCTATTGTATAAGCAACTCAAGTTTATTTTAAATTTTTGCCACGCCCACTTCCGCCCCCGTAAATTAGAAAAAACTATAACTTGAGCTATAATAAAGATATCGCATTCTTATTTGGCACACTTAATAATATAGCCAATATGCACCAGCTGACCAAATTTTGTCGAAATCGGACAATAATTATCGGAGATATACGTATTTCCGTTTTGTACTGAAACGCCCCATGCAAAATGGGCTGTTAAGTGTGAGCGAGATAGCATGCGTTCGCTGTTGCTGCATGGCAAGCAGTGCAGTGTTGCTGCATGGCAAGCAGTGCAAGCTAAGAGAATTTTTTTTGTAAATTGATGGCGATTTTGATCGTTTTTGACTTCATGGAGTTCTTCTACTTGGTACAGGGTATACTCAATGTCGGCAGGGACGACTTGCTTGCTTCATTTATTCAGGGGACGAACTTAACCAAATGAAATAATATAAATAGTATTCCTAGTGGAACTTTGGACTCATTTACATATATGTTATATTGTGAAGTGTTTTTACAGTAATCAGATATAGATGGAATTGAATCGCAATGGAGTTTTATGTTTAAAATATTTAATCTATATATTAGATATATATATAATAATTCTAAAAATAATTAATATTTATTAACCATAAATTACTAATGTAAAATATTTCAAAATCAGGTCAAATATATGGTTTTCGTGACAAAAGCGTTTGTGGCCATTCCCAAGATTAAATAATGGTAAAAACCGAGCTTTAACTTTTTTGCTTATCAGCCAATTGGGAACTTATCAATGAGGCGTCTACTAAATCAGGGTCAAAACTCTGAAATTTATGAATATATGAGAAAGAACCTCGCCGCTGCTTGTTTCTAAAGAACATTTTCATAATAGTTGATAAGCCAAAAAAAATAAATGTACTGATTATTGTTTTAGTGTATTTCAATGTTACTTTAATATTTATATATTGTCTATATTGTTGATATGGCAATTCCATGTTTCACCTACGGTGTGGCAACACCAATGATGCTTAGTCGCAATAAAACTTTAGTCTCTACGAAACAACCAAACGTTGTAGTTCTTCTTAAATTCCACATACTAACCGGTTATGGGCCCAGTGCGAAAAGAAATAGAAGTGTAAAAAAGTAGAGAAGAAGATTTTCTATACATAACGGACTTTGTTAAAGAAAAAAGAAAAAATGAGTTCCATGTATAACATTGAAAAATTGGATGACTCAAATTATGACACGTGGTGTTTATTGGTGCGTAGTGTATTGGTGCATCAGGATTTGTGGGCTGTGGTTTCGGGCGAATTTAAAAAACCAGAGTCGGACAACGATGGAATATGGAAACGTCAAAACGACAAAGCTATGTCTATTTTATTTCTGTCAATAAGTGCGCCGCAATTAAATTGCATAAAAAAGTGCGAGACAGCGGGTGCAATATGGTCAGAGCTAGAAAAGCTACATCGTCCAACTGGTCCTGTACGAAAAGTAACTTTGTTTAAACAATTATTAAACAAAAAAATGGCAGAAGGCGAAAATCTGCAGACGCACATTATGGATTTCACAAATGTGGTTGAAAACCTCCCAGAAATCGGAATAACTTTGCCAGAAGAATTTATCGTCGTTATGTTGCTTGCAAGTCTACCCATGTCATTTGAGAACTTTGTTGTGGCCTTGGAAGCTCGCGATGAGTTGCCGGGTCTTGTTGTCTTAAAATGCAAGCTAACAGAGGAAAATGAAAGACGAAAATCCAACGATCAACACGATTGTGTGCAGGCATTTGCGGCATGTTCGGTGGGACAAAGGGGTAAGCGACGCGACAAGCCGGAGGCAGACAGGCGCCGTGATTTCAAATGCTATAAATGTGGCCAACCAGGGCATTTCACGGCAAAATGTACGGCGAAAGAAGCGAATGAATATGTAGGCAATATGGGACGCAGTAAAGTTGGCACCAGAGGCGAATACGGAAACAGTAAGAACAAGGATGGACATCGATCTTTTGTTGGTGTCACCACTGACTATCGGATGAATATCGATGATTGGGTAATCGATAGTGGCGCCACATCGCACATGTGTGCGCACCGTGAGTTATTTGATAAATTTGAGCACAATAATGAAGTTATTGAATTGGCAGGCAATCATTCCATGACGTCAGAAGGAAGAGGCACAGTGATAGTGCACAGCAAGTTTGGGTACGAAATTGCTCTCAGAGATGTTTTATTTGTACCAGGCCTCCAATGTAACTTTATTTCGGTGGGAAAAGCGGCTAAAAATGGATGTACTGTGATGTTTCAATCAGAAATTGGCAAAATTTATGATGATAAAGGTATAGTTATAATACGGGCCAGAAAGGTCAATGGATTATTTATATGTGAGACCAAAAGGAAAGAGAAACTATGTGTATCTAAATCATCTGATGATCTTATAAAGTGGCATATGCGATATGGTCATTTAAATATTCAGAGTTTGCGTGAATTGAAAAACAAAGAAATGGTTCGTGGTTTGACATCGAGCATGGTTGGAGAAAATCTAAATTGCATAGATTGCTTGAAAAACAAGTGTCATGTAAAGCCATTTGAAAAATCGCAAACTAGAGCTGACGTATTACTGGGGTTAATTCATACCGATGTATGTGGGCCTATGAACAAGGTATCAAATGGTGGAGCCAAATACTTTCTGATACAAGTCAGATGTGCCTAAAATAGTGAAAGAGCACATAAATATGATAGAGCGTCAGAAAGGCGTGAAGGTAAAGTGCATAAGAAGCGATAATGGCAGGGAATATGTCAACATAGAGTTAAATGAGTATCTCAAATCTGCCGGCATTAAAAGACAACTTACAGTACCGTATACTCCGCAGCAAAATGGGGTAGCAGAACGCTGCAATCGAACACTTGTAGAAATGGCAAGAGTAATGCTAAATGGGGCTGGATTAAGTGAAAGTTTCTGGGCAGAGGCAATTGTGTGTGCTGCATATTTGAGAAACAGATCGCCAACAAAGGCAGTTGATGGTAAAACACCATTTGAATTATTTACTGGACACAAGCCAGTCATAAAACATTTAAGAGTGTTTGGCTGCGTTGCTGTTGCATTGGAAAAAGGTCCAAAGAAAAAATTCCAGGAGAAGGGAAGAGAGTATATAATGGTTGGATACTCAGAATCTTCAAAAGCGTATCGTTTATACGACAAGAAAACTGGTGACGTTAAAATTAGCAGAGATGTTTATTTCATCGAAAACTGTGTGCCTAGGATCAGCTCGGGAGCTACCGTAATGCTGGATGAACCTGAAAATGTGGTTGCAGATCAAAATTTAGCAATGGAAGAAATTGTCTTTGAGGATACAGAAGAAAATAATTCGATTAATGGCGAGATCTGTGAGAATACAGATAATATCGAAGTCAACAATGAGCAACCAAAAAGGGGTCCAGGTAGACCAAAAATAGTCAGAACGGGCCTACGAGAATATAATGTTCTGAATGTTATGTTAGCCAATAACATTCAAGTTCCAGTGACGGTGCAGCAAGCAATGACGGGCCCACAGGCAGATCAATGGAAATCAGCAGTGCAAGCAGAATATGATGCCTTACTACGAAATGATACATGGGAGCGAGTAACATTACCAGCTAATGTGAAACCCATTGGGTGTAAATGGGTATTTAATTTGAAAGAAAATACGGCCGGAGAAATTGAACGCTACAAGGCGAGATTGGTGGCGAAAGGGTGCAGCCAGAGATACGGCATAGATTATGGAGAAACTTATTCACCAGTGGTGCGCTACGCTACAATACGCATGATTCTTGCGATGGCAGCAGAATATGAACTATACGTTCACCAAATTAATGTGTCAACGGCATATTTGAATGGAGATCTTAGAGAAGACGTCTATATGCGGCAACCAGAGTTTTACGATGACAAGTCTGGCTGTGTACTGAAGCTAAAGAAGTCATTGTACGGCCTAAAATAAGCTGGACGGGTCTGGAATGCAACGCTAGACGGTGTCCTAACAAAGTTAGGATATAAAGCATGTGAAAGCGAGCCATGCTTGTATACAAGGAGTACACCGGATAAAAAGATTGACCTGATCGCTGTATATGTAGATGACTTGCTGCTGGCGTGTTCAGACAAGGGTGAGATGTTAGCTACTAAAAGAGCTATTTCTTCTGAATTTCAGGTTGTCGACAAAGGAGCGGTTAACCATTTCTTCGTTCTCGAAATCCAAAGAGAAGGTGATAAGGGGGCTATAAGTATAACTCAAAGGATGCATATCATGGGCTTGTTGAAAGAGATGGGCATGGACAATTGCCGCACAGTATCGACCCCGCTAGAAGCTAACTTCCAGGTTAGATGCGATGATGAATCGTGTAAGCGCATTGATGTAACGGAGTACCAATCCGTTATTGGATCGTTAATGTATATTGCGCTATGTTCACGACCAGATATTTTACACTCGGTTTGTAAATTGTCACAGAGGAATATGAATCCTCATAGCGAGCACCTCGCAGCAGCAAAACAGGTGCTACGATATCTGCACAAAACGGCAGACATGGGTTTGACCTACGAGAAGACAGGCGCTGAAATCAGTGGCTACGCAGACTCAGATTGGGCTGGTGACTCAACTGATAGGAAGTCCTACACTGGTTACGTGTTTATGTGGGGCGGCTCAACGTTCTCATGGACATCAAAGAAGCAAAAATCAGTGGCTCTCAGCAGTACCGAGGCAGAATATATTGCGCTCTCCGATGCTGCAAAAGAGGCTATATATATAAGGAAATTGATAAGTGAGATGCAAATGTATTTTAAGCTTGATACTATTACGATGCATGGCCAATATTATATTGGCGCTTTAAATCTTGTTAAAAATCCTGTTTATCATTCTAGAAGCAAACATATAGATGTTAAGTATCACCATGTAAGAACCTGTTTTGAAAATAATTGCATTAAGTTAGAATACTGTCCATCAACCGAGATGATAGCCGATATCCTCACTAAGAATCTATCCAAAGTAAATCATGTTAAGTGTACTGCGATGCTTGGGTTGAACTAATAATAGAAACCTGAATTGAGGGGGAGTGTTGATATGGCAATTCCATGTTTCACCTACGGTGTGGCAACACCTATGATGCTTAGTCGTAATAAAACTTTAGTCTCTACGAAACAACCAAACGTTGTAGTTCTTCTTAAATTCCACATACCAACATATATAAACAAACATTTGCAAAATTAACAAATCTTTCTCTTACATATTTTGCTTCTAAATATTTTAATATTTACTGTATGGATATTAAAAGCTCCTGAAATAGTACGAAAGGTCGTCAGACAGTGAACTCATTGTTACCACTATAAGGCAACTCTTAACCCGGCCTTTTCTTATTTGCGGAGTGGATTTGTGCGGACCTCTTCTCATAGCTTATCGGATTCGCAGCAAAGTTCCCTACAATTCATATGTAGCTTTCTTTGTTTGCTTCGCTTAACTTATTTCAGATCTCTCTGCTAATAACTTCATTCTCTGATTAAAGCGATTTATTGGACGACGAGGTATTCCCAAATGGATCTATTATGACAACGCCACTAATTTTGTCGGTGCGTGCTTACAACTTAAAGGCTTCAAAAAACTTTTCTGGAAAGTGGTCAATCTTAGAAATGTTCCAGAATTCAGTCGCAATACTGGTTTCGAATTCAACTTTACCCCACCTCGTGCTTCAATCAATTGTAGTCGAAGTAGAAGCAATTTTAACACCAGCGCATCTGCTTATCGGCTGTTCACTACGGACAATTCCTCAACCAACATTGGATCAAGCCATATGACTCGTTGGCAGGCAATTACCTATTTCAAACATCGTTTTTGGAGCCTAGAAATGGGATTACATCCATGCTTTGCAGGAGGGAGCGAAATGGTTGGGACCAGAGAGCAACATAGCAACGAATCAACTTGTTTTGATCCATGAAGATAGTGTTCCTCCTCAATGTTGGCTGACTGGAAGAGTAGTCGTTATTATAAGCGGAACTGATGGGAGAGTCAAAGTGGCGGATGTCCGCTACCCTGTCAAGAATTCAATTTAAGTCGACTGAAGGCACTTATAAATTCTTTAAGGGGGGAGTATTTTGGAGGTGTAGCATGTTCACATATCGAATACTCAGTGAATATACATAAATACTTAGTTACAATATGTATTATTGTTCAAACGATCAAGGAAGGAGGAAAAATCAACAGAACCTATCTGTGAAAAGGAAACAAATGGAAATGAAGCAAGCAAGTCGTCCCTGCCGACATTGAGTGTACCCTGTACCAAGTAAAAGTACTCCATGAAGTCAAAAACGATCAAAACCGCCATCAATTTACAACAAAATACTCTTAACATGCACTGCTTGCCATGCAGCAACACTGCACTGCTTGCCATGCAGCAACACTGCACTGCTTGCCATGCAGCAACAGCGAACGCTTGCTATCTCGCTCACACTTAACAACCCATTTTGCATGGGGCGTTTCAGTACGAAACGGAAATACGTATATCTCCAATAATAATTGTCCGATTTCGATTTGGTCAGCTGGTGCATATTGGCTATATTATTAAGTGTGCCAAATAAGAATACGATATCGCTATTACAGCTCTAGTTATAGTTTTTTCTAAATTACGGGGGCGGAAGTGGGCGTGGCAAGAATTTAAAACAAACTTGACCTGCTTATAAAATAGTCGGATGTTGACACCAAATTTGGTTGTTCTAGCTTTTATAGGCTCTGAGATCCCGGTGTTCATACGGACGGACGGACAGACAGACGGACATGTCTCAATCGACTTCGCTATTGATACTGATCAAGAATATATATACTTTATGGGGTCGGAAAATTCTCCTTCTGCCTGTTACATACATTTTAGCGACTTTAATATACCCTTTTACCATATGGGTACAGGGTATAAAAATTATGGTTTTAAATTTTCAGAAGTACGACTTTTTAAATAAACCCATTCTATGGAATGGCCGAAAATTGTTCAAAGTGTCAAAGACCATAGAGTAGAATTCGACAAATCATTTAAATGCCTTAATAAAAGCATAAATATAAAAAATAAAACTAAACTAAAACATGTGCGAATTTCGATTACAAAATTTAATGCTAATAATAATCTATTCGCAGAGATGTTTAGTCGGCTTAATAACTTGCACTTGCTACAAGCGAGAGAAAATCTAGACCGATTAAGAACACAGCTCAGAACAATCTCGGATAGACATAGTCTTCACATTTTTATACCAAACGCATTAAATACAGATGCGAAATTTGATGAGTCAATTCTAGCCACAGATAGTCCAAATGATTCTGAACAAATGAGCCAAGAATCTGACATCGAAACTAAAATACGAACACAAAAAGCTGAAACGCCCCCAGTAGCACCACCTTCGCTACAAATATCCCTTGAAGAATCAACAATGGCACAAACAGTAGTAGACTTTATCAGACTAGCCACATCTCTGATACCAGTGTTTGATGGCAAGCCGGAAAATCTACAAAGTTTTCTAGACTCTTTGAATCTATTAGAAACTTTAAAAGGTGCACATGACATAACGGACATAAGCCTTATCAAAACAAAACTTAAAGGCCATGCAAGAAATTTAATCAATAATGAACAGACAATAACTGAAATCATTAATCAGTTATCAAAAGCAGTGAAAGGAGAATCAGTAGAAGTAATATCTGCTAAGCTTCTTAATCTGCAGCCAAGAAATAAAACGGCTAACTAATACACTCAAGAAGTGGAAAAACTGACAAAGGCCCTTGAAGGTGCCTATATCAGTGAAGATCTAAGCCAAATACTCGCCAATAAATACAGCACTACAACAGCTGTGAAAGCAATGACACAAAATTGTTCCATTGATAAGGTAAAACATATCATGCAAGCAGGCACATTCACAAACATGAATGATGCCGTATCAAAATTTGTAAACAGTTGTACGGAGATAACAGGTCAAAGTATCACAGTCCTGTATTATCGACGAGGTGCAAATCACAATAATATAGGAGGCCGAGGTTATAATCGTGGCAGAAATTTCAACCGCAACTATAACAACAATAATAACAATAACAATAACAATAACCATGGAGGAAGACGGGGCCAGAATCGAGGAAGAGGCCGAGGTAACTCCAACCAAGGTTGTAACTGCAACAACGTGAGAGTGGCGCAAAATACGTCGGAAAACTCTCAGAACCCTTTAGGCAAAACACAGTAAATTCCAAAGTCCATTCAATCAATTTTAGTCTAGATATATCACTTCTAAAATTGAATTCAGATAACTATGACATTAAACATTGACTTCATAAAAAAATTCAATTGCCAGTTAGACTTCAAACCAACTGAAGACTGGTTTATAATTAGACCTCAAAATCTATCTTATCCAATTTATGTTCCAATAACATACAGTTCTGGTAATAATTCCCCAATCTTACCAGCAAGATCCAAAGTGATAAGAAATATAAAAATTGATTCAAAAGATGATTTCGTTTATATGCCTAATCAAGATCTCCAAAAAGGTATTATATTGCAAATACAATAACGAAATCACAATGTACGTTTGTCCGATTGTTAAATACAAACAATTCCGGTTTATTAGTAAACTTAAATAATATAAAATATGAATCACTTTCGAACTACAATATAGTTCAAAACACTCAAGATAATAGAAATGAAGAAGTTTTGTCACATTTAAGGAAAAATTTTCCAATACAATTTAAAAACCAACTAACAGAATTATGCACCAGATACCAAATCACGAACCAATCACAACAAACAACTTTTATAAACAATCATTAAGACTAAAAGACAGTGAACCAATTTACATAAAAAACTACAGAAGCCCGCATAGCCACGTAGAAGAAATTCAAAAACAAGTAGAAAAATTAATAAATGATAAAATAGTAGAACCGTCAGTGTCCGAATACAATAGTCCACTCTTGCTAGTCCCCAAGAAAGCATTACAATATTCAGAAGAAAAAAAGTGGCGATTAGTAATTGACTATCGCCAAATCAACAAAAAACTACTATCCGATAAATTCCCGCTCCCCAGAATTGACGACATTCTAGACCAACTGGGTCGAGCTAAATACTTTTCTTGCCTCGACTTAATATCAGGTTTTCACCAAATTGAACTGGAAGAAAGTTCAAGAAACATAACATCTTTCTCAACGAGCAATGGCTCATATCGCTTCACGCGATTACCATTGGGTCTTAAAATAGCACCAAATTCATTTCAGAGAATGATGACTATAGCATTCTCCGGTCTAGAACCTTCACAGGCGTTCCTTTACATGGATGACTTAATGGTAATAGGATGTTCCGAAAAACACATGATTTAAAACTTAACTGATAATTTTAACGTATGTAGGAAATACAACCTTAAGTTGCACCCAGAAAAATGTTCATTTTTCATGCACGAAGTGACATTCCTAGGTCACAAATGCACAAACAAAGGAGTACTGCCAGATGACAAAAAATTTGACGTCATCAAAAATTACCCTGTTTCTCATGATGTGGACAGCGCAAGAAGATTCGTAGCATTTTGTAATTACTACCGTCGGTTTATAAAAAACTTCGCTGAGTATTCACGGCACATAACTAGATTACGTAAAAAGAATGTTCCTTTTGAATGGACAAATAAATGCCAAGACGCATTCCAATACTTAAAAGAAAAGCTTATGCAACCAACACTTTTACAATATCCCCATTTTCGCAAAGAGTTTTGCATTATAACAGATGCTAGTAAACAAGCTTGTGGAGCGGTTCTGACTCAGAACCATAATGAAATTCAACTCCCAATAGCTTATGCATCT